>WFIV01000045.1:0-117513 GCA_009756565.1 Metschnikowia sp. UWOPS 03-167b3 | reverse complement strand
TTAACAAAAAAGGCATCAGAATAAGAGACGACTCTGGGGCTAAGTATAGTTTGGATATTATAAGTTCCAGTCAATGCATTAGTAGACAATAAAGCTCAACAGTTATTGTCTCAGAGTTATCTCACAGCGTATGCCCCGCCCTCACAGCTCTGTTGCGGTGGCGGCCTTACAACTGAGACCTTGCCCAGTGGCCTGAATATTCCCAGCTGTACTAATATCCTGAGATTACGGGCACCCAGGACCCGATTCCACTAAAATGTTTGATATATCCGTAAGCGAGTAGCCCACGTCCTGCACACGGCCACGCGCCCCGCCGGCAACCGACATTTGGCTTATCGGGTCAGCTGTCCACCATATTCAGATACGTTTGTCTCTACCACCGGATACATCATCACAACGTGACACCATCAGAACGTGACACCATCAGAACGTGACAGCATCACAACGTGACACCATCACAACGTGACATGATAGCGTCCAAGGCTCCAGTGCTCCTATTAGTATCTCTTCTATTACGGGCTCTCTGTTCCGCTGCAGATTTTGCCCCGGAATTCACCTCCACCCGGATACCTTCCAGAGAAGTTGGGGCGAGATTTCTTGGCAAAGACAACATCTTTCTCGTGGGAGACGGAGTCCAAGCTTCCTATGACAAAGGTATCTCATGGGCCCCTTTGGACGCCGTAAAAGGGAAAAAGGATCTTGAATTATGGAAAAATCCCTACCTCGATAGTATGGCGGTCTTGACGGCGGAAGGCAACGAGCACTTTATCACGAAGGATCTGGGAAAAACGTGGCACAAGTTTGCACTCTACCAGCGAGATGGTGCACCCTTGACATGGTGGGATGATTTCTCGATAAATTACAATAGTGCATGTGCAGACTACATCGAGCTTGAATTTCATACCTGCAACGATGATCGATGCTGGGCATACCTCTTTGTGTCCAAAGACGGGCTAAAGAGTGTGAAACCCATTCCCGGGGACTTTGCCACTTGTTACTTTGCGCGGGGCGAACCGGATTTTGACTCGTCAGTGAAGCCGGAGACGCTTGTGTGCTTGAAAGAGGAAACGAACTCGCACGGAAATGTTTTACTGACATCGCTCCACACTAGTGACGACTTCTTCGAAAAGTCTGACTCGGTGTTGGACCTTGGAGGCTTGAAAGATAGAGTGATTGCTGAATTTTTTTTTGAGTCGGCATTCATGTTTATTTATTTGACGCCCGATGTCTTCAGCAAAGATAAAAGCGAAGTGGCTATCTCCAAGGACCTCAAGTCATTCGATGTACTCGCGCTGGACCTCAGCTCTGAGTTTTATCCTATGATTCGGTCGATAAGTACTTCTGGAATCGTGTTTTCCACAGAACAATCGGGCCGTTATTCTCTTGGCTCGGACTTGTACAAGACCGACTCATCGGGGCTCATGGCGTCTCGGATTGAAGGTATCGAACCCGGGACTTTTCAAGTCTCTCCGGTGTCCGAGTCCATCTTCTACGCCCTTGAAGATGTCTCCGGGAGCTCGGCTTTGTCTCCGGTATACCAAGGCAAGGTATCTTTCGACGCTGGCCAAAGCTGGCAGAAAATGGAGGTGCTCAACGACCCAGAGTGCGAATTCAAGTCAGGGTGCTCATTCCATCCTAGGTTTGCAGAGTATCAGACAAGCCCCAATATTATTGTCTCGTTTGGTACCCAGGGTCAGGACACCGAACTGCTAGTCAAGGATGTAGACATGTACGTCTCTCGAGATGGCGGTGCTTCATGGACCCTTTCTCTCAAAGGCCCACATGAAATGCTATTTCTTGATCAGGGAAACATTATTGTCGCAGAGGAGTTCCGACATGATGAAACATTTCCGGGATTCAAGTTTTCCTTAGACCAAGGCCTGACATGGTCCACCCCAAAATTGGATTTCCTGTTGACGCGCCTGCGTCTCCACATACGGCCAGGAGCTTCCGAAGCAAAGATGTATTTACTTGGGATATTGAAAAGCGGAGAACCTCAAATCAGTACCATTGACTTTGCAAAGGCTTTCGATGGAGCAGAATGCAAGGCAGAAGACCTTGAGACAGTGAAGATGACTACCCCAAAAGATAACGACGACTACTGCTTCAATGGACACAAAGACACATTCACCCGGAGGAAAAAGGACGCCAAGTGTCTAGTCAAGCATCCATCAGAAGAGGTCAACATAAACGAAGAAGCTTGTGAATGTTCCGATTTCGACTATGAATGTGCCCCAAATTTCAAGCTTTCTGCTAAGCAGGTTTGCGTGCCTATAGTAGCCAAAGTTGCCGAGGTGTGCAAAAACTCAAACAAAAAAATCAAGTTACCTCTGCGTCGGAAAATAGCGGGCAACAAGTGTGTCATGAAGAACAAAAAGGAGTCTGATTTCATCCACGAGGTGGAGATCAACTGCAAGGAGATCAAGAATGATCACAAGAACGAGGAGCTGAAACCCAAGATTGCTGCCTGGAGCTCGGAGCTCCCAGGTATGGTGGAGCAGTACTCCTACGTGAGGAGTGCCAATTTATCGGATAACATCTTGCTTCAGACGAGCAAGAAGATTGTTTTCGCTTCCAATAACGGCGGCCAGTCCTTTGTGCGAGTCCCTTTGCCGGATGACGTGATGTATTTCTTGGTCGGACCGGTGGAATCCACGGTCATCATCGTCACTAAGAAATATCTCTACTATTCGCGAAATGGGGGCAACAGTTTTGAGCCGGTGCCTGCGCCCGACCTTCCAACTGAAAGGGGAATTCCTATTGTGTTTGATCCATCCGACCCGAGAAATTTTATTTTCATTTCAAGTTATGTCACGCCCGGAGGGCATTCCGGAACGCGTGCATACTACACCGACGATGCAGGCTTCACGTTCTCCAAACTACTTGACAACGTGGAGATGTGTGCATATGTGGACGAAGCGCTCAATTTGGAGAATAACTGGTTGAAGCACAACTTGCTCTACTGCACTGTTGCGGACGGCCGTCTGGTCAAGCTTTTGTCTTCCAGAAACTACTTCAAGGATAACCATACACTTATGGACAATGTGCTTGCGTTTGCCCCGAAGCCGGGCTTCGTGTTCGTGGCGGTTGTGGGCGACGACATGCAGAGCTTGAAAGCAAAGGTGACGGTTGACGGCGAGACATTTGCCGACGCGGACTTTCCCTCCGACTTCCAGCTCGACAAGCAGACCGCTTACACGATCTTGGACTCGTCGTCGCACTCTATCCTCATGCATGTGACCACCGACCGTACACGCGGCATGGAAAGGGGAGCTCTTCTCAAGTCCAACTCAAACGGCACTTCATATGTGTTGGCGTTGCAGGAGGTGAATCGAAACGAGTTTGGCTTTGTGGACTTTGACCGCATTGACATTTTGGAGGGAACCTACATTGTCAACACCATTTCCGGCACCAAGCCGTCGGGCGGCAAGAAACTCAAGACAAGGATCTCGCACAACGACGGAGGGCTCTGGGAGTTCTTGGTTCCGCCGCAGAAGGACTCCGCAGGGCACCCGTATGAGTGTGTCAAGCGCACCAAGGGCCACAAGAATGCTTTGGAAAAGTGCTCATTGAACTTGCGCAGTTTCACCCAGAGAGCCGACTTCTCCGACACATTTTCGTCCACGTCGGCGGCAGGGTACCTCTTTGGAGTGGGGCACGTGGGAGAATCCCTAGAGGACAAGGATTTGGCCACCTTCATGTCGTCGGACGGAGGCGTCAGCTGGAAGGAGGTGGCCAAGGGCCCCTACATGTGGGAGTTTGGAGACCGAGGCACCATCTTCGTGTTGGTGAAGGAGAAGGAACCCACGAACGAGATCTTGTACTCCACCGACAATGGCCAGTCGTGGCAGACGTTCCGGTTCACCGAGACCCCCATGCAAGTGCTCGATTTGGCCACAGTGCCCTCGGACTCGGCGCGCAAGTTCATGATCTTGGGCAAGAGCACCCTCGACAGCAGGAATACGCAGGTGATTTCCATTGACTTCACTCACTTCTTCCCTCGGCAGTGCAGGCTTGACTTGGACCATCCTTTGGAGGACGACTACGAGTACTGGACACCCAAACTCCCCGGGTCCTCCGATAACTGCATCTTTGGCCACGTGTCGCAGTACTTGCGGCGGGCAGAAGGCCATCACGACTGCTTCATCGGAGCCGCGCCGTTGAAAGACGGAATCAAAAGAAGCCAAAACTGCTCCTGCACCGTGAAGGACTACGAGTGTGACTATAACTTCTACAGAGACGCCGATGGCACGTGCAAGTTGGTGGCCGGGCTCACCCCGCAGGACCACAAGAAGCTCATGTGCGACAAGCCCGACACCTTCCAATTCTTTGAGCCCACCGGCTACCGGAAGTTGCCTTCTTCAACGTGCGTGGGCGGCAAGCAGCTCGACAACTTCAACCCCAAGCCTTGCCCGGGGCACGAGAAGGAATTCAACGAGAAAAACGGCCGCAACATCAACTTGGCCAAGTTCTTGGTGCTCTTGATAGTGCCTCTAGGCGCCTTCTTCGGTGCCACGTGGTTTGTGTACGAAAGAGGCGTCAAGCGCAACGGCGGCTTCCAGGCCCTCGGCCAGATTCGCTTGGAGGATGCAAGTGAGTATGACCCAATCGAGGAGAACAACACCGACAGAGTGGTCAACCGCATAGTGAAGGGAGGCATTTATGTGGCGGCGGGGGCCATTGCTGCCGTCCGAACGGTGCGTAAGTTGGACCGCCAAATGCTAGAGTCCATCACGGGGCTCCTCTTTGGGCGTCGTCCGGGCCGGCGAAACTATGTGCGGGTTCCGGATGACGAGGACGAATTGTTCGGTGACTACGAGAACAATTTCAATGACGAGGACGGTTTGGACGATGTGGATTTTCACGTTGACGATGATCCCGCCGATTTGGCGGAGGACTTTGCGCCGCCCGCAACTGCGGTGGATGCCAACCTCTTTGACATAGACGATGAGAACACGGCGGAGTCCAGCGGCTCCGAAGCTGAGCGCTAAGAAATGCCGTGTTGTATAGAATATCTAAGAACCTCATGGCTTCATTTGTAGCGTGCGTGCTGATCAGGAATAATCAGCGCAGAACGAGAAGAGGGTCTAAAAAATGACACGGACAGGAATCGAACCTGCAACCCTTTGATTTGGAATCAAAAGCTCTGCCATTGAGCCACCGCATCTTTTGTTGCAGAAAAAATGTGGGCAGTTAAACTTACCACTAGGGTTCTGTATGCGGATCGGTAACATGCAACAACACTATCCACCCACTTATAGCCTATCTAAAAAGCTACAGGAATCGTCTCGTGAGCACTCTGGTCTATATTAAGCAGATTACGAGCACTAACTATATTCTTCTCTGAGCATCCATCTCATGGAACAAATGCCCCGGGTTTACGGCATTCAACATCTCATCCTCATGAGTCCTGCGATCCAATTGCGCAGATCTCTTTCTCTTGAACAAAAAGAAAAACGGAATAATGAACAAGAGCCCAAGCAACGCCGTCGAGCCAAGCGCACAGGCAAAAGACACGCCCACCACTTGCCCCGTGGTCATACGATGCAGAGAGCGTTTAAGGTCGTCGGACGATTGGTATCGGTAAACGTCCTCGAACAAAGTCGAGTGAATGACCCCCGCGCCGAAACCATCCGTAGCAAACACATAGGGAATCCATGATCTGCCATCATACATCGCCACGTTAACCAACCCATAGTCGGTCAAGTTAAATTTCCCTGACAACAAGAGCACCTTATCGTTGCTAAAATATTTTTGGGAGTTGGAGGAATTGGCTGCCGATAGTTTAATGAGCTTGAGGTCCGATAATTGCGTCTCTTCACTATACTCTATGCTGCCATCGATCCTTGACCATGCAGAGGTATTGTATGCAAGCACAGACTCATTGGTGATTGCAGCCATCTGGTTGTCAAGATGGCCCTTGGCCTCCAGATTGATTATGAACTTGGCGATGTACCCATCGCTGCCAATGTCATTTATTGAGTCCCCGGCACCGGCAAAGTCCCCAGTGGAAAAATCGTACACCATGAAACTGGCCCGTGTACTGTTGAGAGTTAAGTTTCCGCTGATCAATACGACATTTGAGTCAAGAAACTTTGCGTCGGTCACTTCTCCTTCAATCGAAGTTGAGTCTGAGCCAGACATTGGGCTAATCCATCTTGTGGCTCCGATGTCATAGAAGCAAAGCGATGAACAAGACAATGAGCCGGCGTTCTCGAAGCGTCCACCCACGAGCAATTGTTGGGAATCATCATTAAAGGCCATAGCATTCACAGCGATCTCAGAGCCGTCCGAGTTGGAAAGATCCGCTGGCTGCACTGATAAGAAGCTGGCGTTTTGTAGGTTGTATATCACGAGCCCGGTATTGTTTTCGCGCCCAAAACTCACTGAACCGTTGCTTCCAATAAACAAATGCTCAGCCTTGCTATCCACGTACAAGGACGACACAAATGTGTCATCTGCCCAATTCATTTCCGGAGTGAGAGGTTCGGCCTTGTTATTTTTAATGAGGGCAATATTTTCGATGGTGCTGTTATCCGCAAATTTCCCTCCAAACACACTGAAGGACGAGTTCACGTAGTATGAATTGGTTATGCTTCCATTCATCACTTGCATGTCGTATGCGCTGAAGGAGCTGTTGTTCAGGAAAAACGCTTGATCTCCCTCAAAGTACTGCATGGTTCCGAAAGATGGGCCTGCAATCACCTGCTGATCTCTCTCGCTGAGATTGATGCTAGCGGTTATTTCGATCTTGTTGTTCAGAGTTGACCATTCTTTGTGAGTGTTGTCCCAGATCTGGAAGTCTCCATTTTCACTCGAGAAAACAAAGTACTCGGTGTCGTCCACATCGATTGACGTAAATTGGGAGTATTCGTCATCCCGATACGCGTTGCCAAATGAATACCATTGGCCATCTGCATTGAGCGCAAAGTTATCAGCGGAAGATACTGTGTTGTTGTCATCCGAAAGATTTATTATGTTGTCGCCAGTTGCGACGAATCGTCCCAAAACAACAAAGCCGTTGTCGATGTTTTCAATTTTCGTAATGGTGTTGTTGAAGCTTAAACCTCCGAAGTTGGCCCGTTTGGATAGTCTTCTTGCCTGTAGAGAGACATTTGTTTCATTGGATGTTGTGTTATAATCTGATACCAGTAAAGTCAACAATTCATTGTTGGAAAAATTGTTTCTAGAAGATTCGAATTCACCAAGGAGCAATAGCTGCTTTGAGCCCAGAATATAAGATATTTGGTTGACCACAGAAGAGTTCGATAACTCGCCGCTGAGAATATTGATGGAGGAATTACCCACGTAGTTATTCGTTTGCTTGATGATCTTGTCATTACCTTCGCCTTCGTAAACCCTTCTCAAGTCAAACAGGGAGAAGTTCGCCAAGGAGTACTCAAATAGGCCGTTGAGCTTAGTGGTAGTAAGCGTGGAGTTTCCCTTCTTGTGAGTTTTAGTAGAGTTTGACAGATTTTTGGAGTCGTAATTGTCCAATGAAACAATGTTGGCAACTACTTTATCCACAACAGTCCATGGGTCTGTCACAGAAGAGTCGATTGCTGAAACAAAATCAATCGTTACTTTGTTTCTACCCTCGTTCTCGGAAGATCCATTGAAATGTCCATAGAACAAATAATCAAACTTATCTTCAAGATTATTTTGATATAATTGGACGCTGGAGAGTGTGTTGTTGTCGGTATCGATAACAGCGACGTTCACAATGGACCTCTTGGCACACGATCCATCTGCAGAGCACCCTGGCGTGTAGAACAAAAGAGAGTAATTGCCTGCATATGAAATGTTTGGGTAAAGGCTGATTGAGGCTCCAGAACTGCCCACAGACACGATGTAGTCATTGGAAGTGATGTCGGATAACTCAGTCACGGGCTGCCAAGTGCCGCTGTTGATCACAGCCAGGTTTGAGTCTTGATTCGACTCGGAGCCACAGTTCGACTCATTCAATGTATCATTACCGTAAACCGCGATACTGTTCAGATATAATTCGAAACCAGAAAACTCGGCTCTTGAACCGTACCAGGCGGTGGCAGTGAGTCCAATCTTGTCCACACCTACCAGATTGATGAGTGCAAATTCTTGGTAATTCTCGCCATATCCCAAGGTCCTTGTTTTTGTTTCCGGACTGTAATACATGAAAAATGAACCATCTTCGCCCAAGTATATCAGGTCTTCTTCAAGATACGCATCTTCATGTTCGAGATTAGACTCGGTGCTGGAGGTCAAAGTCGATCCCAACTGCAACGGGCAAGAAGCATCACAGTAAGCCATTTCGTTGGTGTCGGGATCAATGTATGACAAGTTCATGATACCATTATTCGGGTAAGTGTAAAGGCGGAAGTTTTTTATACCATCTTGGCTGTTTTCGGACACATAAATCCGAACTTTAGTTGGAGTGATACCCAGCATTTCCAGGGGCAATTGCATGTTCCATTGACCACCGGAGTTGTCCTGAAGCGACCAAGTCTCACCGGAGCTGGGACATATGACGGTAGAGTCGTCATTTGAAGATGCGCCATTGACATTGCCGAAAGTTGCGTGCTTAAGAGAAACAACCTGCTCTGCAGTAATGAAAGTGGTGTTCGTTGAGTTAGACGAGTTCAGATGTTTGGTGAAATGCAGGGAATTATGGGTGAGCAACTCCGGCAAACCTAAGGAATTGAATGAGCCCCCGAAGATAATAGAAGCATCTTCACTGTCACCAGTCGGGACCTTGATGATAGAGTTGACGGTCGAATTGTCACCAAATCCCTCAAAAGGTAAAGACAGTAGCGAGCGGGTGTTGACGTTATACACGGCCACAGCGTTCGTATTATTGAATTGGAAATCGCCGCCGAGGTAGATGAGATCTCCGTCCACAAATGTCGTGAGCACATTGCCAGAGAGATTGGAGTCATCAGCTCGCTTTTGTGAAAAGAGCGAGTAAAAATCACCGGAGGAGGCGTTATAAATCACTGGCAGTTGGTAGTCCTGACCGTTGAGCGAGGAAAAATTTCCCGACACCAACACACTGGCGTCGCTGAGCGGTTGCAACAGAGACACCGAGCCTCCGGAGAGAGTGGCGATTTTTTGGCTGGTGCCGTCGGAGGAATTTCGGAGATAGATGAACAGTGAGTTGGCCACGGACAGGCCAACGAAGGCCGAGTCGTTGACATAGTTGTAGAACGACAAGGCGTCGTATTCACCCAAAAGCGCGATTCTACCACCCATCAGGCTGAAATCCACGCCAGGATGCTTGATGAGGGGGGCAGCTCCGAGCACAGCCAGTAGTAGTAGTAGATGAGCTAGTAGAATGTTTAACATGGCGAAAGGGATCTTTTGGTGGGCAGGGCTAACAGCGGGAGGGTCCTGAGGCCGACAGGGCTAACCAACAGGAGGGTCTTGTGGAGGACAGGCTTAGCAACGAGAGGATTTTGGGGATGGGCAGCGGACGGCCTAGATTCCGGCAATCACTGAGTAATAGCAGGAACACCAAGCAAACCAAATGACGGATGCGGGAGTGAAGCCGTGATGGTGTAGAGTGTCGTCAGGAGGAATAAGAAAAAAAGGAAAGTAAACAGCGAGGACAGGCGCGAAAAACTAGTGCGCGAGAATTCAAGGTGCGACGAGCAGCGCAAGGCCCAGTGAGAGATAAATACTGCAAGCGGACGCCGTGAGGAGGACACGAGAAGAAAAAAGCAGCAACGACACCGGGCGGCGGCCGTAGTTATATAGGAAGAGCGGGCCGAGCCACAAAAGCGGGCGGCTGCAATGCAATGCGGCTTGATGAAACACATTTCGATGGAACACGGATGAACCATGCTTGCATCGAGGCAGCCATGGCGGGACCAAGGGGAAGCCATGGTTGCAACAAGCAAACCGGAGGGTGGACATTTCGTGGTGCGGTGCGCCGAGGTGGACTGACTGTGGGGGGAGTGTATGTGCCTTAAAAACAATGGGTACGTGCAGGCGGCATTCTCGTTCGCGGCGCCGGGGCGACGTAGAGAGGGCCATCACGTGGCCACCGCCATGCCACCGTCCCACCGCCCGTGCATCGCTGGGTGCCGCTAATCGTCCAATTCAGGGACCATTTTTGGATGTGGTGGTGCCTGACTTTTGGAGACAGTAGCAAGAGTGGATTTTAGGTGGCCGTTTGGCTGTTGTGTATTTTGCACCCATGCCGCGGGTGCGTGGAAATCGCAGGATCCTTCCGTGGACGGTGCAATTGGAGTCCCTGCTCTTTTGAGAAAAAGGCCTTTCCAGTACATCGTAAGGTACAAGCTTGCACCTTGAATGAGAACTTGGTGTACTCCTAGAGCTCTAGGATGCGGAAGAAAATAGTGTATAGAGGACAAGCCACTCCTAATGCAGGATAACAATGCAGGATAATAATGCAGGTTAACAATACAAGACAACAAAACAGTGGAGGCTAGTAGGCGCTTGAGGTCAAGCATTCTGTTCAGACGAGAAATGCACAGATGATCGGTGGTTTGAATAGACGAAGAGGGTAGAAGGACGAGGCGTTAATGGAGGCTTAGCCCCCAATTGAATCTATAAAACCGGGAAGTCTCCGTTTAGTAAAGGTTAATCAAGACAGGAAGGTCATTGTATCCTACGTATTTATCAATCAGATAAAGAATGCTCAGTATATTCCGGATAAGCGATTACCAAAGAACTTCCAGAATAGCGGTCACAAGCTAACTTGAAAACCACGCCAGATTACAGGAGTGTATATTCCGACTCTCGACAGTAGAAGAGGCCAACTTATAGATAGCTCAATATGGACGGCTAAATATGGTTCTGTAGTCTTAGGGTAGTGTAGTGGTATTGCACTATAATGGATACTACAAGAGTGTAGGGCTTTGCCGTATGTGCTCAGGTCGCGTGGAACACTCGAGATCCAGTGCTTTGATAGTTCATTGAGTAAGGTTCTTGAGGAAGAGCTTCATTCATCTCTTCCTTTATCATATGCACTAGAATCTTCACGTTGGATTTTCTATGTGGATGCAGTTCCAACCTGGACGAGCAACCCTAAGTCTATAGTCTTAACTGCGGGCAGGGCTTCCGATAACTCAGCGGGGTCCAGTCTTGAAATTGGCTATTTGCGCCCCATCTTTGTAGCATTGGTTTCCATTGTTGGTTTGAACAGTGCATGGCATCGAGAGGTGGCTCATCTTAATCTTGTGTAAATGGTAAACTCAGTTTCAGGATCGACCAGTGCATCCATTTTCCATGCATCAGCCAGAATGTAGATCTCACGGCCCAGACTATTAAAACAGAATCCCGTGACCTCGTGTAAACACCTCCACTAGGTTCCATGCCTCGAGTCCCTGGTTGTTCAGACTCGTACGAGTAGTGATTCTTGTGGGCCGGTGTATAAGAGTGGTAATTCCCAGCACGGTTGATGCCTTGAAGCTATTTTAAGCTGAGACTCCTGCCCTCTCATACTGGATAGGCCCTTCACTAACCACAGCTAGGGCCGGCTCATTGGATGTAAGGAGGCCATTGTTGAGGCACTCACACTAAGCGTGGTGCGTGTAGCACGCGTTTAGTCCTGGAGTTCGATAAATTGTACTTTCGTATTGTATCTTCTATTCATTGATGTCCTAGTCCGAGTGCTTTACACCCGGAGGCCGTGTTCCTGTACATAGACGTCTCTGGTTGCAGAGATCTTGGGCTACACTAAGTGCCATATGTAGTCAGTGGATGATCTGCATAAAAAGAATAAAGCAGGGACAGATTATAGTATAAAAGTGATACACTGTTCAAATGTTCATCAGCGTAGAATGAAATAGGCTCATGCCAGGCCTTCAAACCAAAAGGCGTAATGATTCACCCCAACGCTCATGAACCCATCTTCTGAGATCCTGATTCTGGAAATTCACGACATGCACCCGTTTGGGGCTGCAGCACCTAGCTGGAGTCAAAAGGACCAGAATGTACTGGCATCCATGTCCTCCGGTATATACCACCTGAAGTAGTGGCTATTGCTGGTGAATCGGCTGCAGGCTGGTTGAGAATGTGTCTGGTTAGTATGGGTGGCTATTATGGCTGGCCATCATGGCTGGCTATCATGACTGGCTAATCGATTTTCTGGTCACCATCAAAACCGGCTTAGACCCCCAGTAGTCACGTGGGCCCCATGTACCCATCCATGCGGAGCTTGACGCGCACTCGTCGCGCACACCTCCCTCTCTACCATACCGCCATCACACCATGAACATTGACGGCACCGACCCGTCGGCAGTTCGGCAGCTTCTTCTACAACATGCGCTTCTGCCATTGGTGTCGATTGCATCCACCCACCATGCAGACCGAGCGGTGCAGGCCCAGTGCGGCAATCCGCTGGTGTCATGCCTCCAAATGATCAAGCCCTACGGCAACAACGCCTTGTACCCCACCCACCGCCAAGGCTACCGCATCACCAACACAGCATTGATTACCAAAAACTATACCCTGTTCCCCGTGCGCTTTGAGCTGCCGTTGGCGGATCTCTTGGCCCTCCACGGCCAGAACGACGACAAGATCAAGTCGCTCTTCAGCATCTCGTCGCTTGAGGTGGTGATGCAGTCGCTCAGCCAGTCTCATACCGACCTCTATGCGGAAATGTTCCAGAAGCTCATCTCCTCCAACCACATTGTGCTGTTCGACACTTTCAACCACCCTGTTCTGCAGGTGTTTGTGGTGGATGCCGCCACCGACTCCTTGGATGCTGTTCGCACCATGATCGTCGAGTTCCGAAACAACCGCTTTCCCAAATACTTCCAGATATCTGACTTGTTGATCCATGTGTTTGTTTTGCATGGCCCCTCGGTGACTGCGTCGCAGGTGGCCAAGTACCAGGAGTCGCTACGGACAGAGCTTTCGGTACAGTCCACTGTGATCCCTCTCCCAGAAATCGACCCGAAAACGAGGCCCGATCCAGATTCTCTCTTTCGCTTGCCGCAACACGAGTGTCTGACCATAGAGCAGGAGGTGCAGGCCATCACGCTCCACAACACAAACAACGAGCCGAAGTGGCTCGTCTTCCCCAAGGAGTTGGACTGTACGCTAAGATCAAAGATCTACGACTTCCTCCTGCTCCATTTGATTCCCCACATGGAGCGCAAGATCCGCACGTGGGATGACCTGGTGCTATCACCCAAAAAGTCCATCACTGGCCGTTTCTTCTCTGTGTCCAGAAAGCTTTTCAACAACAACGATCATACGCCCAGCAACAGCACCACAACCCCTGGATCCTATAATACTCTGGGCAACTTATATCATCGGTCCGCTCCGGAACAGATCATCCGCAAACTAGCCGACTGGACCTTGATGCTCAAGGACTTCAAATACGCCTACTCTACCTATGACTTCATTAAGAAAAACTTCACCGCAGACAAGGCATGGGTGTACGTTGCCGCCAGCCAGGAGATGTGCATAGTGTCGCTTCTTTTGGCTCAGACACAACAACTCACTCTGGATACTCTTCCTCTGCGCCCGGACAAGAACTTGCTCCGCAAGATCCGCCACGACATCATCGAGCCATACATTGACAACTTGTCGTACACCTTCAAGCTGCGATATAATATCAAAACTTATGCTATCCGCACCTACATCATTGTGGCTGAACTACTCATGCACATGAGCATCATGTTTAACATTCCATGGTGGTGGAGCGACCTTATTGAGACATATTTCTTGAAAGCGGTGTACGAAATGGACACGCACCTGCCGCATTCAAACGACGAGCCAAAGGCAACGCGGGCCATTCTTTTCGAAAGACTCGGCTATGCTAAGCTAAACAGCAATACGGTGCCAACACCATACATGAGCACTATTGTTGATATTTTCGAAAAGGGCATTGTACAGGCCAAAGTGCAGCAGGTGGACGAGGGCTTCTACAAGAACCCACATAAGTTGCTCCCTGATAATGACGCGGGAATAGAGGGCTTAACGCGGTTCAGAAAGAGTGCTTTGTGGTACATAATCTCCATGAGAGAATGGCACGCTATGGCCAATTTGTCGGAAGTGCACAGGTTAATGAGGAGTATCAAGATCCCGTACAATGTGGAAAGCATAGAGGGCCAGCATTCGTGGTTCAACCGTGGCGACCTCGTGTTGAGCAAATTATCAAATTTGGGCGAGTTTCAAAAGTCCAACCAGAGCACTGATGCTGCCCAAGAGGGTACAATCGCCTAGCGAATATACTGGCGAAGCTGCAGTTGCTTCATTTATTGCTCGGTGTCTTCTTCCAGCGGAATAGACACGGGCTTCGGGCCATAGGAATAATACTTGTGGCCGTTGCATTTTGCAGCTGAACGACAGGAAGTGCATGAGAAGGGCGAGAAGGGCGAGAAGGGAGAGAAGGGCAAGAAGAGGTCGTTCACAGTCAGGTGATTGTGATGTCATGGAATTGGGAATGTTGGCTCTGGCGCGCCTGCATAATAACCCCTATCTCAATGCGCTTCGACATCAGTGATCAAAGAATCCACCATGTTCAGCAGACTTCATGCACTCCGCAGCCAAAGGCTATACTCGGTGAAGGTCAAGAAAACACCCACCTTCCGCGATTTATTCCACACGCCCGTGTTCAAAACCCTATTCCTCACGCTCGTATTTGGGTCGGTGGTGGTCGAGTGCACCAAGAACAGGAAGGACATCGAGGGCTTGCAGGCAGCTTACGGGGCAAAAAACAAGGTGCTTCGAGAAGTCACGCAGAAAGTTCGCAACAAAGAAGCAGTGGATGTGGCGCTGGAGGTGAACGTGGCCAATTCCATGACCAGGAACAAGTACAATTCAGTGACGGATGTCCAGCTCGATCAAAGCCTCGACAGCTTCTTGAAGATGGCCGACGAGGACCTCGATTTGGCGTTCCAAGCAGGTGAGCACGCACATGTGCCAGAGCCTCTGCAGGCCACTACTCTGGAAAGGAGGAATACCTCTAAGTTTCTTTAGATTTATGCATTTCTGATCCAATGGACATGGTGACTTCACATGATGATTCTGAAGTCACGGTGGCTTAAGCTTAGACGCTACATCTGTTGTATATAGGCAGAAAGGTTGCTAGACGTTTGGATAACCTCTACCCTTGAGATGCGGCGCAGTGATTTGAGGCAGTGATTTCGGCATTGCATATTACTTTAATTTTCCCCGATACCTCTTCGTAGTGGCTAAACGAGAGCCACTTTCTTCACCAGTCTTCTGTGCAAATCACCCGACTCCTGCACCTTGCCCTCGACCACCAACCGGCGAATACTCTCGTTCAAATCGTGGTTTTCGACCCTAACACTCAGCTTCTCGTTGATTTTCGTCATTAGGTCCGAGTAGCGTATAGGCACCCCGCCCTCGAGAAGCGACATGATCTCGTGGTCCAAGTCCTCCCGCATTCTTCTCTGTGCAGATGTGGTACCTGTCTGCACCATGTCCATGTCGATTCTGCCGGTGATTGGGTCCGTGGCATAGTCCTTGATGGCGGACTTAATGAGTCTCACGGCCTCCTTGACATCGATGAGCTCCACCTGCTGGCTGAGTCTCATCTTGGCGTGCGCTTCCGCCAACCGGATCATGGACTCGAGCTGACGGGTGGTTGCTGTGATTCTCTTCTCCGACGATCTCAGGTCGTCTCCCAATTTCCTCATGTCAACGTACGCACGCACCAACTCGTTCTTGCTCTCATGAGTGAGCACAGGATTGAAGTTCTCTTTGGCGTACTGGATGTATGCACTCAAGAGCTCCACAGGGAGAATGGTGTGTGCGGAGACCGAATCTGGGACGTCTTCCAAGTACATGTCGGTGATGTGGCTGGCCAACTGGCGGTCGATGGTTTCGTCGACCTTGTCCAAGATCAAGTACACAAGATCGAACCGGGAAAGCAATGGCGGCGGCAAGTCAATGTTGGAGGTCACGGGCAAGTCGGGGTCGTATCTGGAATTGATGGGATTGGCTGACGCCAAGATGGACGTTCTAGCGTTCAAAGTGGTGATGATCCCTGCCTTGGCAATGGAAATGGTCTGCTGTTCCATGACTTCATGCAACACCGAACGAGTGGTGTCACTCATCTTGTCGAACTCATCGATGCAGCACACTCCACCATCGGAAAGCACCAAGGCTCCGGATTCCAAAACCAACTGCTTGGTGTCGACATCCCGCGTGATGTACGCCGTTAAGCCCACGGCAGAAGATCCTTTTCCCGACGTGTAAACCCCCCGAGGAGCTATTTTGTGCACGTACTGCAAGATCTGTGACTTGGACGTGGAGGGGTCTCCGCATAGAAGAATGTTGATGTCACCCCTGTACCGGCCGCCCTTCTTGAATTGCTTGTTGGTGCCCCCGAACAACTGCAAGAGGATTCCCTTTTTGACGTCATCCATCTCATAGATGGAGGGGGCCAAGGACCTCGCCAACACCTCGTACAAGTCGTCTCGCTGGGAAACCTCCTGCACTTTGGCGATAGTGTCTGCTGAGAGCTTCCTTATCTGCTCCACCTCCTCGGTTTCAGTGGTCTGTTGTTCAAGGGTCGAGGCGTCTGCACCTAATCGTTTGGCGTCGATTTTCTTGATATGCACCACGTCCAAGTACGTCTTGTACAAGTTCTTGAGGGCCCTTTGTCGTGTATTGACACGTACAGGTAGGGACCGGAAAATCCCACACACCTCCACGCGGTCTCCAGCTCTGCATGAGTCGACCAACTCATCATAAGCACAGAGATTGATGGAATGAGGGGTCTGTCCGTCGGGGACCAAGTCTGGTGTCTCCTGTAACTTGATCACTTGCTTGTCAGCAAAAGACGAACGATTGTGCACAATGGCCATAGAGTTAAGCAGGCCACACACTTGCCTGGGACACTTTGTTGGCTCTGAAATGACGCCTCGGTCAATCTCCACGGCTACGGTGTGATCACACGCATTGCACTTGAAGAAAGCCACCTTCATATCAGGAATGATAGCACTGGCCCGCAAAACAAGGCCCTTGACGCTTACCAACTTATCGATGTCATTGGGGTTCAATTCACGCATTCCCTTTTTCACGGCGTTGATGTTGTATGGCCTGATGGTGTAAACATTGGTCTCAATATCATCGATGGATGCGGGTCCCGCCGAGGAGTCCGAGAACAAGGAGATCAAGCAGTCCTTGACGGTTTGATCCATGATAGGAATCACTTCTTGGGGATAGTTGATGAGCTGGTAATATAATTTGCGGGTTCCACCGTACGCCAAGAGGTTGGTGGCATCCAAATTAAGGTTGGTGGTGCCCAATTCCTTGATGAGATTCAATTGGCCCACGTAGTAAAGCTGCAGGTCCTCGGGCTCCACGGGCTGGTTGTCGTAAATCTTGCGGTATTTCATTTTGAACAGCATTAAAAAGTCCCTGAACGCATTGGTGCACTCCTGAATCGACACGTTGGTTCCCCAAATCACACGCACGGGTTCGTTAGACGAGAAAGCATCTGACTGTGGCTGCGAGCTATCCAGAGAAAGATTGTAGCCTGCAGAAGAAGAGAGCCTATCGTCGAACAATCTGCGTCTCATGGGCGACGATGTGACATCTGCGTTGATATCGGACCGCATAGGGCGGCGCACGATTCTCTCCACCTCTGACGTCAAGTTTCCGGAGCGAGTACCCGCCAAGTCTGAAGGATGGTGACGACTGGAGGACGTGTAGTGAAGCGGAGACGAAACATCTCTGCGCTGAGACGAAGGGTTATTATCGGACGCCGGGTTGGACGAGCTGGAGGCGAAAAAAAGAGGCGATGAAGGCACTGCATTCTGGGACTGTGACTGTGACTGTGACTGCGTATTTGAGGATCCATTTCTCTGATTTGCATCGGTGGCCTGAGCCAGGCTTCTAACTGGGGACAGCGACATGGATAAAGCGGAGAGAAGAAAGCTAGCAAATCAAAGGCGGTGCGACAAGCCAAGAGGAAGTCCGAGATTTTGAGGACAAAAGAAACGGCAAGATCAGGTTCGATGCAGACACACTTCAAGCGATCGATTTGATTGCAGTGGATGGAGGGACAAGGACTGAAATAGGAGATGGAGGTAGGTGGAGGAAAAAAACGAAGGAGCGCGTAATTAGTTTTCTGTTTCGGGAATAATGGTGCGCGTCCATGCAGTCCCTGGTGCAGCACGTTTTGGAACATCAGCACCGAGCGCACCCTTCAGCCTTGGTCAGCAACCCCCACTAGCCACGAAATGATCGTTCCAGAATTGTATCTTCCGCAACATAAGAGCTTTGTTCCTGAAAACGGCTCATGTGTGCAGTTCTAAAAGTCAATTTTCTGAGTCGTGGTGACCTCTTCCCCCTCGTCCTCGACCGGGATTCCCCAGTCCTCGATCTCAAACTTCTTGCGGCCATTTTTAAAGGCATGCTCGCCATGCGCTACCATCATCATGCCCTTATCAGAGAGGACGGGTATCTTTATGATGTTCACGAAGCCCTGCTGGATTTTGGCGGGCTCGTTCTTGTATGCTCTTTCAACCAACGCGGTCATATCTGCGTTGAACGGTTGCAAATGCAAAACGCCGTCCATCAAGACCTCGGCCATATGTGTAAGCAAGCATTCACGTGGGTACAATTCCACGGCAATGGACGCCATGAGCGTGGCTGTGGGGTACAGGCTGAGGATGCTTTTGAGTCCATGGAGAAGAGGCACCATATATGTGGCAGCAGTGCACTCGTAGGAGTATATCGAGGGATTCAAAAGGCCTGGAACCACTATACGGACCAATCTCCCTTGCTTAGAATGCACTGAGACTAGCTTGGCCACACTGTCCACGATCTTAGCGACGTTTTCTGCTGCCCCGGGACGCAGAGTGCCCACAGGAACAAACGTCATTTCCTGGGCGCTGGGTGCCGGAACCAAGCGTTGTGTGATATCAAATTGGGCTGAGTATAGGTCCAGAGCACCATCTGAATCCTCGCTTGGTGCAGGTTTGTCCATGGTTCGAAGCCCGTACCGCCAGGCGATCTTCAAGTCCTTCTCCACAACATTGGAAACATTGACTTTCTGCGAGTCTTCGTCCAACTGCGCTTTCTTCTGCTCTTTGCTACTGCCTTTATACTCGCCAGGTAGGTCTTTGGCCCATGCAGCCGTAGGCCCCACCACAACCACGTGGCACGTGATCTTCTTTTCTCGCCGGTTCTGAAGCACTCCCTGTGCTGCAAAAGCCCGGAGAAGAACCAGAGAGAAGTCAGTGGTGCCTGATTCCTCCACGAGAAGTGAATGGCCAAGCGGCAAGCCCTGGTGCACCAAGATCCGGTCGAGATCCGCGGTTCCGGTTGAGACGGTGGGCTGAGAGGTCACCGAGGAGGGGCGCACGCCTCTGTTGCGAAAGATGTTGGGGGTTTCTGGGTCTGAGGTTTTCTCGAGAGTAGGCGATGCTTTCATACCAGGGAAATGCCGAGGCTGGCTGATGCGGGACGGAGCGGAGGGCGTGCTACCAGGAGGAGGCCTGGGTGCGCCCAAAGGAGCTCTTGCAAGACCTGCACCCGAAATCGGCTCGTTTCTCTTTCGGAAAGACATATGAACGGGTTGCGGTATTGGAAGGTTTCCGCTGTGCGGGGTGGTGTGTATTCAAGGAAGGGTGTAAATAGGAAAGAGGGTGTTAGGATCGAGGTGAAGCACCCTGTGCTACCATGTAATGCGATGTGTGTGGTGCACTGGTGTGCTCCCGGGAGCGACGTGCCAGCTCCTCGCATCCCCATGAGCAAGCGTGACGGCAACTGGCTTGAAAACAAGATCCATCCCAAGCAGGCGAATCAAGTTCCCGAGAACACCCCGCTACAAACCCATTATTGGCCCCATTCAGCGTGGATTAAGCCAAGTCCAGTTTCTAATACACCTAGTTTACCCCAGAGCTTGGATCATAGAATTGACCCAGTCTAAACCCCCCATTAAGGCGGAGACACACCAGACTCAAACAGAGCCTTTACATCAATAGAAACTACAGCTACGGCGGTATGGGATTTGTGGCGTCTATACCGGTGACGCTTGTCACCACGGGCGCTTCGTGTTGTGGAGCTGCTACATGCCTGGCGCTATGCTCATCCATCGGTGGAACGTTTCAGTCGTCGACAATGACGCGTGTGGCTTATGCCATGCTCCTTCTAATTAATTCGCTTATCTCGTGGATAGCGCTTTCACCGTTTGTCATCCACCGGTTGGAGAAAATCACCTTTGGTTACGTCAACAACAGGTGTGGGCCGGACGGCAAGGAGTGCATCAGCTTCTCGTCGGTGTACCGAATCAATTTGGCTCTTGGTACATTGCACTTGGTTTTGGCCGGGTTGCTAGTGAATGTTAAGTCGACGCTGAACCCCCGGAACGCGATCCAAAATGGCGGGTGGAAGTTAAAGCTCTTGGCGTGGCTTGCTTTGATGGCGGTGAATTTTCTCGTGATCCCCGACGATTTTTTTGTGTTCTATGGAAACCATATTGCCGTAGTCTTCTCCACGATCTTTTTGGGGATCGGCTTGATCCTCTTAGTGGACTTTGCTCATGCGTGGGCAGAAAAGTGCCTTGAGAAAATCGAGCTCGAGGAGTTGACCGGAGGAGACGAGTACAATGCCGGCTTCTGGAAAAAGCTTTTGATTGGCGGCACTTTGGCCATGTACGTGGGAAGCATTGTGTTGACTGTGTTGATGTACTGCTTCTTTGCTGGTTCAGGCTGCGCGATGAACCAGGCAGCCATCACCATCAATATGGTCTTTTCGGTGGCAATATCGGTGATATCAGTCAACCAGAGCATCCAGGAATCCAATCCCAATGCAGGCTTGGCCCAGGCATCCATGGTAGTGTTTTACTGCACGTACCTTGTTCTCAGCGCCGTCGTTTCCGAGCCCGACGACAAGATGTGCAACCCGCTCGTGCGTTCCAAGGGCACTCGGACACTCTCTGTGATTCTAGGGGCGTTCTTCACGTTTCTTGCTTTGGCATACACCACCACCAGGGCTGCTCATCTGTCTTTTTACGATATGTCCCTGGCCCCTGACCCAGTGACTACCCAGCCAAGCGAAAGGTCTCAGATGAGATACGAAGCCGTCAAGCAAGCGGTCAGTGAGGGCTCATTGCCCGAAAGCGCCCTTAGCCAGGTGAATCTCTACGAAGATGAAGAGCACGAATCCGGCACACCCGTGAAGTACAACTACCCCTTGTTTCACGTGATCTTCTTTTTGGCCACGCAATACATCTCGACGCTTCTTACCATCAACGTCACCCAGGATAATGTGGGTGACTTTATTCCCGTTGGCAGGACGTACTTCTCAAGCTGGGTGAAGATCGTCAGTTCATGGGTGTGCTTCCTACTCTACGGCTGGAGCTTGATTGCTCCCATGATTTGGCCAGATCGCTTTACCACGATTACGATTTAGATGAAGGGGCCAAATTCCACCGGTTTCAGAACTAATTCCAGCGATTTCCGAGCAAATCACCATTATGCAGTACGGTGTGTGCATAATCTAGGACACTGATTAGAACAGACTGCGGATCACGTGCCGCGGGCTTGCGGAATATGGGACCATCGAGATGGCTTCCTGGCACACATACAAAGCGTTATTGTTTCACGGCGCTGAAGACGCTTTCAGGGCCATCTTGAAGTACATCACTGGTCGTGGTGGCAATTCCGGAAGAGCGGTCGGAAAGCGCCGACCTGCATACACACGGCGTCACTCGTGATTGGCGGGCCCAAGTTCGCACTTGAAAAAAGTGCTTCTTCAAGACTCCATCCACCACCATGTCCGCTATCATCAATAAGGCCACGGGCCTCGTCAACTCCGCCGTTGCTAAGTCTACCCAGCTCACCCATGCCGCCATTTACTGGGGCAAGGTTGGTGCCGAGCTTGGAAAAACCGTCTACAAGAGTGAGGGCTTGGCGCCTCCATCGCAGGCTCAATTCAAACAAGTGTACGAGCAGTGCTTGAAGCTTGTCAAGACGCCTAGTGAGCAAAAGGCATTGTTACAGAAGGTCACGTCATTCCAGCCCTCCAAGGAGGCTGCAGCCAAGGCCGCAGTGTACGGGATCCATGGCTTGGCGTTTTTTTCCATTGGAGAAATCATTGGAAGGAGATCGTTTTTTGGCTACCCTTCTGCTAGCCACGAGCACCATTAAGCAGCATGATCCACCACTAGATGTGGGCCGCCGGGCGTTCATGGCATTCGGTGTATATTATAGACCAGTTCAATACAGGTGTAGAATGATGCACGGTGTAGAACGAAAGCAGTTAGCGTAGTAGTGGAAGCAAAGGTGGAAGCAAAAGTGGAAGCAGTAGTGAAAGCGGGTTATGACCAAACCAGGGCAAGGCGTTGGCGCAGAAGCTGAGTTGCGGGAAAAGAATTAGAAGCTTCGAGATTAGGCCTGGCTGTACAGGATGAGATGGGGTTGAGAGATATCCCAGGAAGATCTGTATCACATATCATAGCATATTAGAGACCTAATATTAGACATACATGTGAAGTGGGGTAGTTCTCTATGTTTTCCCTTGACTAGCCATAGATAGTAAAAGGGGAACCCCACTAATATGCGACAACAGCCTAACACCTCCCTAAGTGTTGCCGCCAAGAAACTAGCCTTAGAAAGGTAAAGACTCTCATTCAGAACTCTCTATTTCTTCTCTGTGTACATACAAAACTATGTCACTCTACGATTTGTTCTGCAAGCATCAAAATTCCAACCGACGCTCTTCTTGCCAAGAACTGTTTCATTGGCCTGACGTAATCGCCCCAAATATTTTTGTAATGTTTACACAATTTTTACCATAAATATTAGCCATATACATGACCCTGGTATCGGCCCCGTTTCTTCTCTGGCTTGCTCATGTACTTCTTTTTAGAGAATTGATGCCATAGGTGTCAGATGCAGACTTGCAATAGGCTTTGCTTTCGCCACAAGCACATATCTGTTCCAAATTTTTGTCAAGACCAACCGGGATTTGGAAGTATTTGAATAACCGTTCTCCGCTCATTGAGCATGGAAATGGCTTCTACATCTATACGCTGCCATCCAATATCCAGGACCTAATCCAACTCAAACAAGTTCCGGTATTTTCACGTGCTTCCAGTCCCATAATATTACTCTGCCTATATTCAATCCTTTCCTTTATTTGGAAAAACGCCAAAGCGTTCAGAGCTATTGTCGTTTATGGATTCAATATCATCAACTGACATTTTCTGCTTGAGGCACGGGAAGTGGCAGGACTTTGCAAGAGTGCGAAATATCATGAATCCCATAATGGATAGACTATGAAGACGATTTAAAAATACAAGCCAATTGCCGATACCCAAACAATGTGTAGGGATTGTCTGATCAATCTAATGTTCTGCAACCATCAAGTATCAAGACAAGAGAAGAGAAGAGAGGAGGGGAAAAGAGGGACACAGAGAAAAGTATAGAAGGGATGCACTGGTGTATCTGGACAACACAGAGCGCGACAGAATCCACTGCGGAAGCGAGCAGCTAGAACAAAGACGAGAAGAAACCGAATCCGCGCCAATTTTGGAGCACTTCGCGCGCAATGCTTTGGCCATGTGTCTAGTGGTGGTTGGGACACATTCTGGTGAACAACCGGGTAGACTTTCCGATTAGGGGCAGACCCATGTGTGAGCTCAGAACGTCTGTTTTGAGGAGTCACCTTTAGCGGCCTCCCCCGGGGCCAACCGGGGCTCTGCCACCTCTTGTAAGTTAGCCAGTGATTCCGTGAGCCAGTGATTCCGTGAGCCCAGTGAGTTTTGTATGGGGAGTGGTGCTCTGCATTATGCGCCATCTGCCTTTACCAAGACCGCACTGTAAACGCGCAATACTATGCAAACGCAGCTAAATGGTTCGAGCCACCCGGGCCAAATTGAACGCACCAACAATTCAAAAGATTCCGTGAACTGATACTTGTTCGTTTTAGACCAAGGACTGGCATGATCCACAATAGCTATAAATTTACTCTGAGTCTTAAAATTAGAGGGTCGTCGCACCTTTTGGGGAATTACAGTACCAACCAAGGGCCAACGTACAGCCAGCGTCCAGCCAACGCCAACCAAGGGCCCTGGTGATCCATTCCTCCTATAGAAAACACCCGAAGTATTGCTAAATGTGCTAGTTTGCTTAAAACTTTGTCGCTTAGCCGTTCTGTCACCACTTTGCCGGTTGGATTCTTCGATAACGTCTTGGGCCCGGAAAAGATATGTCTTTAATGACCGAAGAGGGTCTCTCAGAGTAGAGGAACACGAAAAGAGTGTGCCTCGGCGAAAACCCGCCTTCAGCCGTACACCGCACCGATTTTGCACCCGTGGGTGCGCACTAGCCGAGATGGGTATCGGCCGCACTTGTTTAAGCACTTGATAGAGTGTTTTTCAGGATTCAATTACACCAACCTAGAGTTCAAAGGATTCATCCCCTCCACCGTGTTTCAACCCAAAAGGCATGATGTTTCACCCTTCTTCTTCACAAACCCAGATTCCATAATCTTCAACCTGGACGATGGCCTCATACGTCCTACATTCGGGGGTGTTGCAATCCAAGGGTAAACCTGGCGAAAATGACCCGTCGCCGTTGTCGCATTGTTTCAAACAAGTTATGCAACGGTTTTTTCAATTTGCCTGTTTGGTTGAATGGCTTGGCCCCTGGGCTTGTAACAGTCTGTCTCGCTGGCTCGAACCATTGTGGCTGGTTTGAATAGTTTTGAACATCACTGCCCTGGCGTACAGGTGTAATAAATCAGTACACTTGTCGGAGATTTGTAAACGCAGGGCCAAATATCCAGTGCCACCTTTCAACTTTGGCACCCGTGGCCAATGTCCCAGCATGGTGCTTGCTTATTGCTTGATCCGCACACTGCTTGGCTCTTGTGCCATGAAGCTAGGACAAATGTCTGCGCCAAAGCTCGACGATGTCTGTGTTTATGAAAAAGGCGACTAGCTCATGCCTATCAGAATGTTCGTGGAGACCCTGAACATGTTGAAGTTCATTGATGCGGCAGCGATTCGAATCAAGGCACGTGCTTCGGCTAGTCTTTATTAGGTACTGTCATCGCAAGCCGATAGCGTCATGCAGGTGTGTTGATCAGGAAATTTAGAGCCTTCACAGCACGCGTCTTCTCTCCATGTTATTGCTAATCGACTTTCATGTCCTTGACGATTCCCCCATTCCTTCTTTTCCTTTTTGAAGTACTCCCCCGTGTTATATTTGATGCTTCCCTTTGGCCCTGCTCTTCCCTTGGTCTTCTCTTTCCATCTGCCTCTTTAGCCTGCTGCCGCTATTTGACAGCTTGGTCTCTCTCACTCTCCCTTCCTTGCTTCCTCCCTGATCTCTAGCTCTTTTCCTCACCCGCTGTCTGGCTGGTCACCTAGACTCTACATGTCCATCACCTGCATCCCACTTCTTGGAGATCCGGCATAGTAGATGTGCTGCAACAGTACTATCCAATTCAGCAAGATGCCATGATATTGTAGCATCTGATGTACCGGACAAACCGTCTCAGCTAGTTATTAGTTAGAGTCGACTCAGTCAAACCTTTTATTGTACATGGCGCTCAAGTTCTTTTTTTATAATTTTTTTTATTCTTGATCAATACACCTAGACATCTACAACGTTCCTGGATGAGCGGTCAGGGCCCTTGTATAGACTGTGCAGCCAAGCAAGACCTGTGAACGGCCTCGAGCTGGTGACCGCATCTTGCTGAGCCGTCATATGTGCCCGTGGTCGTACGCTGATATACTTACACAGGTTTCCAAATTTGGGGGTTCTGACTCTGAGGACTCCCGTGACGCACATCAATCACTGCAACAGTGCGGCCTCCCCAGAACCTTTTGCCAATTATCTGGCACCAGTTGATAACCCGGGGCTTGCCGCGTAATTGGTCAAAGGTACCTGTTTTGTAGTCTCCCGAGAGTAAACAAAAGTATCAGCTTCCACCGAGTCAATACTTTAAACCGGAGTCGGCACGGAACATATGAGCAAAGATATTGGTGTTGTTTCTTAGCCCAGTTTTCATACCAAACATTGCTTCCCTCTAATTCCCGTATTTCACCGCTCGAAAACCAGCGTGCAAGCAATCTTTGGTAAATTAGTTGTTTCTTTTCCTTTAAACGGAAAGTGCTAGTAAAATCAGACTTTGCTGTCTCGACTCTTTCCGCTCGCTGTTTGAGCATTCAATGATCCAGAGGCTTTGTGGATTGTTTGGTCTTGGAGGAGGACTTGGAGGATGACTTGGCGGGGGATTTAGATGACTTTGATGACTTTGATGACTTGGTAGACTTGGAGGACTTGGAAGACTTGGAGGACTTGGAAGACTTGGAGGACTTGGAAGACTTGGAGGACTTGGAAGACTCGGACGGTGCCGTCTCAGTAGGCTTTGCCTCTGAAGCATCGGCCGTAGAATCGGACACTGTCGCCTCCTGGGTGAGCTTGGGCTTCTTTTTTGGCCGGAGCGCGGTGCTGATATGCTTCCTTTTAATTTCTCTTGTCCGGATCCGTTTCCTCTGTGTGCCTGTGAGGTGACTGGTATTCTCCATCCACAGACTGAAGCCCGTGGAGCCTGACTGCTTCATCACGTTGATAATGGGCTTCACACCCATGCGATCCTCCTTGGTAAAAAAGGTCACGGCCTTTCCGATCTTGCCACCTCTTCCCGTTCTTCCGATTCTATGCACGTATGCCTGAGCTGTCTGCGGTACGTCGTAGTTGATCACTAGGTTGACCCCCTTGAAATCCACTCCTCGCGCAAGCACATCAGTGGTAATGAGCACCCAGATGTCTCCATTCTTAAACCGCTTGATCACGTCGTCTCTCTGCTTGGGGGTTTTTTCCGCGTGGATCACGTCCACATTCAATCTGTCGTAAAGCAACTCATGGAAAAGCGCCTTGGCCCTTATAATCGACTGCAAAAAGATGATCACTGGGGGCTTGAACTCGCCCTGCTGAATCATTTGCCGTATGGCCACGAGCTTTCCTTCCTCCGAGCCGGTGAATACCAATTTTTGGTCAATGCTTGAGGAAGCCGAATCCTTTAGCCCCACCACGATCCGCACGTTGTCTTTCATGATAGAGTGCGCAAGCTCCTCTACGCTGGACGGAATTGTGGCGGAATAGATGGACTTTCTCAAGCGAGGGTGCTTAAGCTCGGCCAAAATGGAGTCTGTTTGCTCAACGAATCCGCGATCAAAGAGCCGGTCCGCCTCATCAATCACGAGCTCCTCCACTTGGGACAAGTCCACGTGGCCGCTCTTGACCAACTCAAGAAGCCTCAATGGCGTGGACACCAAAATAGCGTATTTGGATGCGCTGACAAGATTCTGCTGGAGCCTAGATGCTAGTGGCCGCGATAATATGGCACTGGGAATGGCCTTGAGCCCTTTAGTGAGTGCTTCGAGCTGCTGATGGATCTGCAGCGCCAACTCATTGGTGGGCGCTATAATGAGGCCACGAATGGCGGTATTCTTACCGGGCTTGGCCCTTGTCTCCGCGGAATTTAGCAACGTCTGTATCATAGGGATGAGAAATGCTAGCGTTTTACCCGACCCGGTGGGTGCACATGCAATCAAGTCTCGCTGGCTGAGAGAAACGGGAATCGCCTCACACTGGATAGGCGTGGGCTCGACAAACTCCGCCGCGAGCAAGTTCTGCCGGAGTTTCTTGCTTAAGTTGAACCGAGAAACCAAGTCCTGGAACGATGCGATGGGCAAAGGAACATCCTCCCCCGTGACTTTGGTCTTGCACCTTTGGCGGAACTTCTCTGCATCCTCTGCACTTATTATGGTGAGAGTTTCGGGGCTCTGGTCATTGTCGCTATCATTATTCTCGTCGCTGTGAAGCTGCGGGTCATCCTTGGCCTCATGGTCGAGTGCTCTGTTTTTGCCGGTCTTGAAGAAATCTGTCTCTCGATCAACCTCCTCCTGGATGCTCTTGTTCTTGGCCTTTTCGGCTTTAGAAGATGCAAAGTCCGAAGATGCCTTTTTAGTGTTCTTGAGCGCTGCCCCTCTCGACAAAATCCGGAAAATGTCCATGCTGAAACCCGCTGGCAGATGCTGTGGCAGACGCCGAGATGAGATGATCGCGAAACCGAGTTCCTGCACATAATGACCTTCTTCCATCCACACCGGGCAATCGACGACTTCTGCACCGGGCGGCAAAAGAACTGCCTGAAGCCGCCTTGGTCCATGGGCTGGATGCGAACAAGAGGCAAAAGAGGCACGGGCCAAAGGCCCCATGAGGCACCAGCGGTGTACGGATGGGCGGCCGCCCCGCCCTCTCCCCAGCCGTCGCGAAAAAGACTGAAAAAGTGAAAAATCTCACCAATCAACCCAAGCGCCAATCCCACCACGGCAGTCTCGAAGTCCTGGCAAACCCATCTATAGCGCCACGCCCTTGTATTGTGCCAAACACCCTCATTTGGCCCCAAATAGCCCCTAATAGCGCCTCGCCACAACCCTTTCGCATGTCTAGAGTATTCAGCAGAAGCATCTTTGTCCGGGCGAAAGCAGGCATCCGCAAAGACCCAGCACAGGTGCTCACAACATTTAGCGGCAGAAAATATGAGCAGAATGAGGCCAATTTGAAGCAGATCAAGCACTTTTTATCGGAAAAATATGCCATCCCCGATGATATGGCTCTACAGGTTCTCACACACAAATCGTTCGCAAACGGCATCAAGCCGTACAACGAGAAGTTGAGTGTCATGGGGTCCAAGTTGCTCAACTTGTTTTCGGCCAAGCATGTGGTAGGAGACAACTGTACGAGCGAGCAGGCCATCAACGGCAAAAACATGGATGTGTTGGGGTCGCCTATGGCCAAGGAATTGGGCGGCCGCATGGCATTGGGGGTATTTGCCAAAAATCACAAGCTAAACGAGGTCATGTTCTGGAAGTCATACAACCATCTGTTGAGTTTTGCAGAGAGCGGCGAGTTGAAGGTCAGTGCGCAGATGATGTATGCTTTGGTTGGCGCCGTGACCTTCATTCACGGGAAGAAGCGCGCGGAGGACTTTGTGATGGAAAAGTTGTTGGCAGTTGAGAATGGGATCGAGGCTCTTGCAGCCCAGCATATCGAACTGGTGTGACGAGAAGAAGCGCATAGAGGACAGGAAATATGGTGATGGAGCGAGCGAGACTGAGCTACAGCCGGCGGAGGAAGTCACGCACCCGAACGTGCTGCTGCTCCGCGACGGCCACAAGAGTCGCGAGTAATTATCTCGAATCAGATGGCTGAAACCTATGATGCTCCAGGAGACAGTTTGTGGCTTCGACTGCACCAACGGCTCCCCAGCCACTGCACGATCCTGCAGACACTGCCCCACGTGACCCTAGACATGTATATAGAAGCGATCATCACGGCTTCAACCGCCACATCGAGTGGATGTGGTCACATGAATGCATGCGCCACGCCATGCGTATCATATTGGAAGAGAGTATGATGTTCCGCCTTGGGCGTTTAAATGGCAATATGATGCAGTTGGGTGCACATAAGACAGTTTGTATTCAGGTATGCTCAGATATTCTCAGGTATTCTCAGGTATTCTCAGGTATTCTCAGGTATTCTCAGGTATTCTCAGGTATTCTCAGGTATTCCAGGAACTACTCAGGTACCCAGGTACTACTCAGGGATAATACAGGAATCCACTTGGCACACAGTGTAATGAGTAGTGTATAACAAGAAGTCCCCAAGTCTATCATACAAAAAACGAGGCATCCCAGGCCACATGCCCAGTGCGCGCTTCCCCACATGTCATGTGGACCGCGGCTCGTGTCAACATCTACCACACAAGAAAGCATGTCTTCAGACAACGAGTTTGCCCATGCCATCGCAGGCGCAGGCGGCGGCGCCCTTTCTATGATCGTTACTTACCCCTTGGTCACCTTGTCAACCTTGGCACAGACTACACAGAAGAAGAAGGAGAAGTCGGAAAGGTCGGAGAGGTCGGAAAGGTCGGAGAGGTCGGAGAGGTCGGAGAAGTTGGAAAAGTCGGAGACGTCAGAGACGTCGGAAAAGTCGAAGACGTCGGAGAAGTCGATGAGGTCGGACCCATCCACACTCAGCGCATTGAAAACAATCTTGCGCCAAAAAGGGGTGCTGGGCCTCTACTCGGGGCTCGAGAGCGCCTTGTATGGAGTCACATTGCTGAACTTCATCTACTACTACTTCTACGAGTTGACCACCAATGTGTTTGTGCGGGCCAACATTGCCGCCAGGCGCAAGCGAGGATTGTCCACGTTCCAGTCCATAGTCACCGGGGCCATTGCTGGGGCCATCACGGTGGTGGGCACCAACCCACTCTGGGTGGCCAACACGCGGATGATGACGCGCACCAAGGAGTCTGGCGAACGCAGCCACTCCGCAGTCAAGTGTATACTCGACATCATGGAGACCGATGGCGTCGGTGCGCTTTTCGCGGGGGTGTTTCCGGCGCTAGTGCTTGTGGTCAACCCCATCATCCAGTACACCATTTTCGAGCAGGCCAAGAATGTGATTGTGGCCAGCGGCGGCTTGCAGAGCTTCAACGCTGCCAAAGCGTTTTTGATTGGTGCCTTTGGCAAGTTGGTGGCCACCACGCTCACCTACCCGTACATCACGCTCAAGTCTCGCATGCACGTGAAGAAAAGGGAGCTTGGCACCACCAACCTCTCGATGTACCAAGAGATCCGCAAGATCATCAGCGAGGAGGGCTTGGAGGGCTTGTACCGGGGGTTGGCTATCAAATTGTTCCAGTCCATCACGACGGCTGCGTTCTTGTTTTACTTCAAGGAGGAGTTGTTGAGTGGAAGCATCACCTTGGTGAGCATCCTCCGGGGCCGGAAGCTTAGAAAGCGGCTTGTCTAGGCTTTCGGACGTGCGCTAGAAACCGTCTCCTATTCATTTATTGCTGGGGTTCCTTGTCGAGCTTGCTTGGCCAGAAGAAGTGCTCGAAGATGGGTGAATGATGATCGCTAACGGAAGACAAAATAAGATAGACAGAAGAAGGCTGGCATAACGTGGGGGACAAGGACAAGGACAAGGTTGGGGACAAGAACTAGGTAGGGGACAAGGACTAGGACAAGGACTAGGACAAGGACTAGGACAAGGACTAGGTTGAGGATGACAGGGTTGGGTGAAGGACAAGATTGGGCCCAGGAACAAGGTTGAGGACAAGGTCGAGGACAAGGTCGAGGACAAGGTCGAGGACAAGGACAGCAGCAGAAGCAGAGCCCCAGACTCACCCTCGGAAACGATCCTTATGCCCCCATACTTATTCAGGCCACTTTTCTGACTATGCAGCTAGCTCGCGGAGCCTCTAGGGTGTTGCGCAGCACAATTAAGCTCTCCTTTGATAAACTTGCAACTCTAAACATCCGGCATCAACTTGCCGCGCGCTCTATTCCCTAGCTACGAGAGTGCTGTCATCTCGGCTGCGCGTACTGGATGCAGGAGGGGCCCTTTCAAACCATCTCCACACTGCCCTTCCTTCATGCTACATCCCCAAGGCCGAAGCCCCCAGTTCCAGAAGCTGTCAATACGACACACTCTCAATATGGAGCCGGCTGTTTCTGAAAAAGATGCCGGTGCTGTATCCGGAAACAACGGGCCAAATAGAGTCCCTTGTGGTCCTCACCACGGCACCGTCAACCAGAACAATCAGGATACTCTGCACATCAACCAAGGCATCCAGGACACACAGGGCGGTCATAATACTCATAGTGGCCAGGCCAGAAATAGTATTCAGGGCAATCAAAAGAGCCAGGATAATCAGGATAATCAAGATTGCCGGGATAACCGGGAGAACCGGAATAACCAGGATGACCAGGATAACCGGAATAACCGGAATAACCAGGATGACCAGGATAACCGGAATAACCGGAATAACCAGGATGACCAGGATAACCGGGAGAACCGGAATAACCAGGATGACCAGGATAACCGGGAGAACCGGAATAACCAGGATGACCAGGATAACCAGGATAACCCCGATAACCAAGGTAATCTGGAGTACCACGAAAAGCAAGGTCACCAAGATAATCAGCCTAACAACCAAGAAACCCAAAATGGCAATGCTCAGAGCATACCAGACCTCCAGAATCTCGACACCATATCAGACACCTCCACCAAGCGAGCAGTGGCTCGCCGAGCGTGTCTTTCTTGCCGAGAAAAGAAAATCAAGTGTGATGGAGAGTCCCTCACGCAAAGGCTGCCATCAAGCTCGGACCAGGTTCTCACGTGCTCCAACTGCAGGTTCTTCGGCATCGAGTGTGTGTTTGTGCAAAGTATGAGAGGTGGGCGGCGCCGCAAACGTCTTCTAGATGTGCCGGCCATGGAAAGCGAGCCAAAATATCTTAAGTACCCTGGAAGAGACTTTTTCATGGGGGATTCTTCGGCGAAGGAGACTTATCCAGGATCTTTTCCCACAAAGGACGTCGAGGCAGGGCCACATCAAGGAAGAGACTCCTTCAGTTGCTTTCCCAAAGAGGCTGAAGCGGGAACCGGTCTGAATCTTGCGAAAGATTCGCGGAGGGATACAGGTACATCCCTATCCACGGTCACGACTCCCGTCAGCGCAGCCTTCTCAAGGTCTTCGTTCGGCGAACTCACCAATCTCAAGCTCCCGTCCCCAACACTCCTGTATGCGTCATCACACTTTGACTTTCCGGCAGGAGACTTAACCTCACTGGTTGACCTGGACTCTTCAGACCCGTTTCGCATGCACAGGGGTCGCAAGTGGAAAGCTCACGGCTCTGGTGACAAGCATGGGGGCCGCAGACATAAGCACCACCACTTCTGGGGGCCGGGCCCGCATCATCGATGGAAGAATCATGGCGACTTTGCGCCGCCATTTGGTCCGCATTTTGGGCCTCCGCCGCCATTCAGGCCTCCTCCATGGGGCCCTGGTTTTGGTCCCCCTTCTTTTGGGGCTCATCCACATTACGCTCATTACCATCCAGTCCCTCCACTCCCATATTACTCGTATCCGCGGTATGGGCCGCAAGAATATGGGGCGAAGTCTTATCGAAGAGACAGAGATCCTGGTCCCGGAAGCGTGCCTTCGCCAGAGCCTTTTGGACCCCCTCCTGCTGGCACATCCGAAACCCCAGGTGCTCTGCGTGACTTGAACACCGAAAACCTGAACCGCTCTCATCTACTGCCCAATGCTTCAAATGACCATAACTACCTGGAGGACGAGCACTGGCGAAAATCCAAGCATGATTTCGGGCCGCCGAGACCTTACGAGTATTCTTATGGCTCTTCCGGACCTCTTCGATATGAGGGGACATATGAAGGGACATATGAGGGCCATGGATACGGCCCAGCAGTTCCTTTTGATCACTATGGGCCTCTTTCACCTCGCCGCCATCCACATGGTCCACCTCGGCATGGCCCATCTCCGCACGGCCCACCACCTCACGGTCCTCCTCCACATGGTCCTCCTCCACATGACCTACCTCCACATGACCTACCTCGACATGACCTACCTCCACATGACCTACCTCGACATGACCTACCTCCACATGACCTACCTCCACATGGACTACATCCACATAACCTACGACATCATCACATTTACGATCAATATTCTCCCAATCACCCACACTTTGGGCGCTACGGGCCTGGAGCAAAAGGTGAGCATTATGACCTTGACGATACAAAACGATCTCCCGGGTATGGCCCTGCATCAGACATTTATAGAGGTCTTGATTTCGACGAGCAGGTGCCACCCCATTATTTCGATAATAGACACGAGCCATGCAATTTCGGCGATCCCCGTCCCACTGCCCACTCAGCCCTTAAGAAGTGCGACGAATGGCGAACACGAGCGCAGAACAAGTCGGAAACAGAAACTCCGGGCTCAGTCGGTACTAGAGATCCTGGAGAGGCAGAGGCAAGGAACATGGAAGCCAGCTCGGAATCAACATACCTGCCATCGCAGAATAAGCGGGATAGATCAGACGGGAGCCTTCTGCAGTCCTTCGGTATGCTGAGGCTTTCAGTGAACGAGAACAAAGGCCGAAGTTACAGCGACACCTTATCCGTGGCATCAGACGAAAGAAATGAGAGAAGTGGTCGGTCCGGCGGCGAAACTCTTCATTTAAACGCCTACGAGCTTGAGGAGAACGAGTTGCCTCCACAGAGAGAGATGCAGGACATACTCAACTATTACTACGAGTTCATTCAGCCCCAGGATATGATTCTTCCGCCCAAGGACCTCTTCCTCAAGTGGGTTCCGCTCAGCTCAGACAGTTCCGTGTACCACGCTTTGATAGCCACGATTTGCCAGCAAAAGCCATGGGGGTTCAGTCGAAGCCCACGACACTGGATGAGCAAAATGGAAGCCTTCTGGGATAACCTCTCGGATTATGGCATGGTCGTTTGCATGTTCTTGGTGTGCCATATTCGGGACATTGTCTGGGCACCGCAAGCCCTCATGGCCAACATGGCCAAGTGCTGGAGTATCATACAAGAAAATTACCCACTTGAAGCATTGAACAAGGAAAAAAATTCGAATGCGAGGAAGCTGTTTGAACGGGAATCGTTGCTCCGTATCATTTGGTCTTTGAGTGTGGGAAGTCTCATTTACCGTACCATAGGAGGATATCCGTTTGCTCCGCCGCAGATTCTGGGCTCTGGACCAATCACCGTGGAATTTCTAAAGGAAAGAGTCCATTTCCCTTTACCAGCTGCGAGCATGAAGCCGAAGCAAGCACATCAGCATACTCGGCTTTCCACCTCTGACTACGACAAACACCATGTCGACGATATAGGTAGTGTGATCCTAGCCGTGGAGCACTCTCTGCAGGTTCTCGACCGAATTGGGAAAGTGGAGCTGTTTCTAGAGTGTGAGGAGCTCAGCACGCTTTTCTCATCGCAAACTTATAAGATTGAAAAGGAGCATGTTATAATCGACCCCTGCGTGACGAAGGCGCTCTTCATTAAGCTCCGAACGGACCTTCTACAGTATGAGCATCTTTTGAAGGCAGGAATCTTCGGCAGATTCTCCGACCCTGTGACGGAGAAAGCGGTACCTGAATATAAAGCGTTTGACTTGAGACAGATACAAAACGAATCCAGAGCGCAGTTTGTTGGGGGCTTGTTGCAGGCGTGCCGCATGGCGGTGGAACTTATGCACCTATATCAGGGCTACACAGCGGGCTGCAGCATACCGAAACGTGTTTTGCTCTCCAGCTCAGAAAAACCGTTGCCTGAAAAGAACTCCTGGGCAGGTGTTCCTCTCGCGGGAAGCCTCTGCGCTCACTCACTTGCTCGGGCCATCCCTGCATTAGTTCTTTTTTGGGAGACTCTCGGTGAACAGAGGAAAGAGGCTTTCGGAGCCGCTGGTATCGACCAGCTCCAGCAATGGTTGGAGATTGTTCAGGCATACCTCCAGCTAGAGGCAGAATACCAAGACCCCGAAAGCGTCCGCGGCTTCAGCGCAGGAATGGAGAAGATCCGGCGCCACCTTGAGCTGTTCCGAATATTGGCGCGGGGAACCAGCTCCTAGATCCTGGCCTTTGGTATTAGGACATGCCTCCACTCCAGACCAACCAACAAGCGGAGGTGATGTGAGGGTGAAAGAAGAATCAATGGCGATCCAGCCTAGCACCCCGGTCACGTGCCGGCAACCCACGTGCCGATTACCCCTGGCCGATTACCCCTGGCCGAGTTTACGAAGTGCACTCTGCTCGAATTTATGACAACCACATCAGCATGACCAATCTCAAGTCGCTGCTGTGTTCAAATTTCCGATACAGCGATTTATTTAAACCGGACGTGGCGCCTATCCCTGTGCATTCGCATAACGATTATTGGCGCCGGCGCCCGCTTCTTGACGCCCTTCTGTTGGGGTGCACCAGTGTGGAGGCGGACGTTTGGGCATTTCCCAAGGAGTGGACGGTCTCCGACATTTATACCCAGAGCACGATGGAATACAGGTCACAGGAGCTCTATGTGGGCCACAATCAGATGCAATTGACGCCGGACGACACGTTGGAGAATATGTACTTAAGTCGGCTTCATCTGTATTTAGAGTGTATCAAGGAGCAGTTTCCCCGGAGCAGAGAGGACAAAGACATGGAGACGGGCAGCAATTATATACACGGGCTTTTCTACAATGATCCCGCGCAAACACTTGATTTGTGGGTGGATATCAAAACCGACGCCAACGATACGTATCGGGTATTACAGGAGCAGCTTCGTCCGTTGATTGATAGCGGATACTTGACGTCTTACAGTGAAGAGAAAGGAGTGGTGCACGGGCCCATCACCGTGACCCTTACCGGAAACGTGCCATGGGAGCTAATCGAGGCCGACGATGATTTTACGCGCTACGTTTTTCTCGATTGCCCCCTTTACGACTTTGGGGATGTTTCGGAGGCAACCATGGCGCGGTTTAGAAAATTGTGCAAGTATGCGAGCACTTCTCACGAGCGAGAAGAGCGGGCGGGGCGCTGGCTAGGGAGCAGTGCCTCCAGAGTCAATGTGAAGATCGCGCATGAAAATGGAATCAAAGCCCGGATTTGGGGCGGTCCGGAGTGGCCCCGCCGCGTGAAGACAGACTACTGGGACAAGTTGCTACAGGACGGGTACGATCTCATCAATACAGATGATATATCTTATGCCGCCAGCCAGTATTGAGAGTACGGAACCTTGGTTGTCAAAGAGGGGGCTCTGGGAACACTGGTGGAAGACTGACGGCCCAGGCTGGAAACAGAGAGGTGACCGGCAGTGTTGCACTGTGAGATACATACGTACACCACAGTACAGGCAAGCTGATGCATGGGCTATGCGACACGCATAGCAAGAGTGCAGATTAGCCCCCTCCTTCCTCAGGTTGGTATGGACTGGAACATTCTCCTCAACCCTTCATACATGCTGAACCTTCATACATTCTCCTTCAACCCTTCATACACATAGAAGATGGCGGCGTTTGCAGGAACGCAGCGCAAAAGAGTGATGCCCAAGCCATTGTACAAGTTGCGGGCGCCGCCCGGCGAGGCCAATATGGACGCTAGCACCGTGCGGATGGAGAGGTTCCCGTAGATGCGGCCCGAGGTGTGCGAGGTCTGGATGTTGGACTTGATGGTGTCGACCGGGTATATGGACAAGTTGAAGAGAAACCCCGCGGCGGCCCCGCTGGCGAGATTGTTTGTGTTCTTGCAGTCCGGCCTTATGGAGCCGAGCAAGCCATTGGTCTGTTCGTAGGTGGCAAACCAGATGGCCGTGCCCACCAGCTCGCGGAGCACAGTCAGAGAGAGGCCCAGCCAGAGCCCGGAAAGGCCGTTTCGAAGCACAATCTGGCGCATCACCGAGGCGTAGCTATGGCCAGCAACCGCGCCCGGTGGGCCGGCGCCGACATTGGCTATTTGCAAATTGCACTTGACCAACTCCACCGGGGTCAATACAAACGACACGGCGATGCCCGAAACCGCCCCCGACGTACACACGGCGAGCAACGAGCTGGCCGAGAGGCCCGCCATCGAAAACACGTTTTTGGCTTGTTCGTAAGCACCGAAGATCACCGCGGTCTCGAGGCACGCGCCCAAGAGCGGCGCCTTGAGGCCCTTGTAGAAGCCGTTGAGAAGGCCTTCGCGCGTGTAGATGTGGCGCACAAGGGCCACGGTGGACGGCGGGCCCGTGGACGAGCGGGCCGGTGCCTGGAGCCGCACCTTGACCGTGTCGAACGGGAACTCGATGATTTTGCCGAGGCACCCGGCCACGGCTCCGCAGCTGATTTCCTTCGTGGCTTCCATGGGTGGGAGAGATGATGCGCATCGCACACCGTGCAGTCTACCATAGCTCCCGCGGACTGCACTGGGTCACTCACTGTCACTGTACCGTCACTCTGTCACTGCACCGTCACTCTGTCACTGCACCGCTGACCACTCCTTCTCCAAACTCCTGCGGCAACTTGATACTGGCTCGATCCAGTCATGATGATTTTCATGCTTGGTCATGGGGGCATATTCTGGAAGTAGGTAGTTTATGCGAGTCGAGGGTGCAATCTCGGTCAGGTCGATTCTGAGCTGCATTGGTCGACGATATCTTGACCACCCCAATGGGAACACTCTTCCAGTCGATATTTCTCATGCTGCCGCCCTGCCAAGCTTGATGGATAAATCCGTTTCAAAGACAAGTAGGTCAACACAAAGAGCTATGAGTAGCTTCTCGATGCTTTTGGAAAAGACAGGGTTCCTTCTCGAACTAGATCAACGAAGGCTGGGCTCATCAGATGTTTGGCTTGGCTCTTCTCTTCTTTTTTCTTCTCTCCCTCTGATGAATTCAGAATCTTCGACTCCAGAAGAGCTGCAGGGCCACTGGGGGGTCCGGACAGCCAGTCCGCTCACTCCTTCCACGCTGGCCTCTTTCGCGCGCTATCCGTTGGCTTCCCTTTCTAGTTTCCGCACTTCTTCTCGTCCAGTCCCTTTTTCCCCTCCTTCCTTCATCACCTGCTCCACGCACTTCTATCACGCCTCATTTTTTCGCAGCCCAAATTCCCCCTCCCCTTCCCCCCTATTCCTCCCCCTACTCCTCCCCCTATTCCCTTTTCCTCTTTCACCCTTATCCCCCGTTTTTCCTTTGGCTCCTGTTGATCCCTGCCCTCACCTTGCTCATGAAAACTCCATGCACCCTTTCTCAAAGCCAATATGTGCCTGAGTATAATCCATTGCCTTGGCGCTGGCTCCTGGTCCTTGAAGTCAAAAAACAGGTCAATGCCATTGTGCTATTCCTGAACTGGAATTGATTGAGCAGATTCCACTCTGCTAACTGAATTGAAAGGGTGTGGAAGTGATGATAGTGGATGGAGCGGGCGATTGTAGGAGCGGGTGGAAAGTGTGGAAAGTATGGAGAGTATGGAAAGTATGGTGAAGATACTGCACCGGGCAAGTGGTATCAAAGGTGTTGCGCGGTGCTACCATCACTTTCCGAATCCTAATAGTGCGACACCTTGGTCATCACACCAGTCACACCGCCTCCTGCGTCAAACTACATTGGGATCTCGTGGAAAGACTTTCATTCTCGATGCCGCTCCAACCAGGGCGGGATCCCCCGACTTTATAGTCACTGAAGGCTGAGCCCTAGTCAACTCGCATCTTCCGTTTCTCATTTATCTCTATTACGAGATGGCTTGGGCATTGGTTCACCTGTCCACTGCTCATCTGGACAGGGCTTGGTCTCGCGAGGCCACTGAATCCTGTATTGCATCTTGCGTCTGCGCGACCACACTCTGAGCGGTTCCCAGATTCCAGGAGGTGTCTGCGCCACATGTCTCTCTGGTCATCAGAAACGTCTAAGCACTAGACGTTACTACAGATACTAATATGATACTAACACTTACACTTACTAAGTGCCTCTTCTTCCATCTGCTTTTTATATTTTTGAAACCACACTACAAACTCAAAAAAATATATACAAAAGCATGTATTGAGGACATTTTTAAAGTTATTCCCAGGGTGCAGCAGGCAGCAGGGCTAGGCCAAGAGCTCTTGTGCTTTTCGGGGTCTCTGGCGAATTTACTTGTGGTTTCTCGCGTATTCTGTCTCAATGGCTAGTGAGGTGCCATGGGTTTCAACCGTGTAACTGTATTAGTCAGTAGAGTATCAGCAAATTCAGAGTATCAGCAAATTCAGAGTATCAGTAAATTCAGAGTATCAGTAAATTCAGAGTATCAGTAAATTCAGAGTATCAGTAAATTCAGAGTATCAGTAAATTCAGAGTATCAGTATATTCAGAGTATCAGTATATTCAGAGTATCAGTAGAGAATTTAGAATGTCTATCTTGACCGGGACTGGAGCCGCGATTCTGTAATCTCGGTTGAAAGTGGAGGGCCGGTTGCGCAGTGTTTGCAGCCTTGGCTGCGAAAGGATGTCCTTTTCGCACGTACATCGGTGAGCAGAAAAAATCATTCAGCCGCACTGGATTCGGTTTGGGCGGGCCGCCGCTTGGGTACCCCTAATCAGCCTCATTCAGTGGGTTTCTGATGTGATGGAGAATCAGGTAAATTGTAGAGTCGGTGGAGCTAGATCTGCATCGGGGTCGATGGCGTATTTGGCGCAAAGTTCCTGCGTCCTCCTGCATGTTCCCAGATGGCCCGAGTCCTTGTGCATTCGAAGTAGATACAGCTCGCCTTATCACTCGTAACAAGCTTTGCACCCCTATTTTCATTTGCTTCCTCTCTTCGAAAGGGCTCCTCACCGTGGGAGCCAGATTCGTATGTTTTCGGGGTACATTGACCGCTCGGGATAGTAGGCTTCGCGCGAGAGTTCCGCAAGCTCAGGCCATTCGGCGATGTTTTTCTCAGTGTAGTTGACGGTGAATGGCCGAATCTGGGCAATGCATTTGGGGTGTTTGCGGACCTCGGGCACAAATTAGGTGTCTGGTGTCTCTGTCTCCCCAGTAGTCCCTCCATTTTGGGGCACAAACAACAACGGGTGGAGTCTGCCCATCTTGTCGGTGGTGATTATCTGCGAGGAGGTCGCTCTCATGGAGAGAAAGTCGAGGTCGATTTTGACACGGACATTTTCGGCAAAGGAGGCGAGAATGTAATTGTTGAGAGCCCGGTCCAAAGCCTCCGCCATGTTGAATGGGGAGCAAGCGGCAGGCCACTTATCTCCTCTTGGGCAGCCGTCCAAGGACTGAGCTTCGCTGAGGCAGTCGTGGAGGGTCACCTGAGTTTGCGCGCACATGTCAGCAAAGTGGTCATCGATGTTCACAGGGGCGCATTCAGCCTCCGGATCAGCGACTCCTGCGCGCCAAATGGGTTCAACTGTCAGCCCACGAATAAGCCGCCTTCCTTGGGCATGATGGTTTTGGCCGCTTCTGCTGGCGTCATGTTTTTGAGAAGACCACCGCGTGGCATTGGGCACAGGGATCAAGACTTCTGAAGAAGACAGAAATGACGGTCTCGACTCGAAGTAGCTCTTTGATGATTCGGTCATTGATTCCGTGGGGCGCCAAGGGGCTGCATTTGAGAGCGTCCAATTGGAAGGCACGCGGCCAGAAGAGTGGATGGAGGGACCTGGGCTCTTGTAACACGCCTACCCAAGGGTAAAAGGCGTGGATATCCGCGACCGGATTATCGGAGTTTTCGATATTCTTCTTGAACCTCCTCCTGTCCGCGGGGTTTGGGGTAAGTTAGTGGGTTTGAGGCAGCGGTGGGGCGGGTAGTACCTTCTTATACGCGCTTCCCAAAGAGATTTCTTAGTGGGGGGGGGCAGCTGGCGGGGCTTGTAGGAGTGGAATTTCTTTTCGTCCAAGGAAGTGGATCCCATGATGAGTATGGCCCAGCAAGACATTGCCTTGAACGCATCATCTTCCGGGGCCGACTGTTTTTGCGGATGATTGGGGTTTGTATTTTTTTGGGATTTTGGAATTCGTTGGGTAGGTTGTGTTTGAGGATGAATTGGGAACTTCACGGCCCCCGAGAACAGGAAACGCGTTGGGGCTTGAGGCCAACGACGCTGGAAGGCTCTCTCTAAGTGAGACCGGTGGATTTGAGAACCCTTTCGAGTCCTTCATTTCCGAGTCTTGGGCACTTGAACAAGATGCTGTAATTCCTGCAGGAACAGGAGGATGGAAGCTGGTTTTGGCAGGAAACTTGCCCGATCAGCTTCCTAGCATGTAAGGGTAACGTCCTGCATAATATACACGCAGAATCCCTTACACAGAGTATATAAGAAAGGGCTTCCTCCTCGCGATTATTTCCTTAGGGACTTTCTCGTTTGTTCCAGTTTCAATGCATATTATGCCAAAATAAAGGGCGTAAGGTGGATGTTCCCACTATAAAGACAGCCCCCATGCACCTGCATCTTTCCAACAGGATTGTGTTGACGAGTCATCTGTCTGGGGTAGAAGCCGACGGCGGGAGACTTGTTCGTGGCGCCCAATGTCAAGGCTTCATCGGAGTCAAGTGGAAAGTCATGTGACGAGCCCCGACGGGTCGGTTGGGAAAGTCCAGCTGCTTTCTCTCCTCCATCAGCAGTTCTCCATTTTAAAATCACTCCGGTTACTATTTGGCGGGCCTTAGTAGCCTCGTTGAGTAGTTCCCTTGCAGGCTGGCCCTGGGCAATGGCGATGGTGACTCGCGTTCGCCTGCTGGTCAAGCTCCGTGCGCCGCACAGGACCGGAGTGCCTCCAGATCCGAGTCTAAAATCCCCGGGACGCTTGATTGGCTACGGGCGGTTTGACCTGCACCAAAGAGCTTTTTAGAAAAGCGCCTTTAAGTGCATGAGTACATACCCGAGCAGCCAAGCGTCGATGGTTGGGCGAGTGCAACAATACGCTGGGCGTGTATGCAGTACGACACATTGGCCGCTGGTCTTTGAGGCTGACCCATCGATCGATTCCAATAGGCCAGCTGCTCTTCATTGGCCACCTTCCAGGCGATGAACCGCGGAGCACAACAGGCAACGCGGCGGTGGGGCAGTGGCACCGTCATCGAAAGTGCCTTGTAGTAGACAATTTAGACCCCCGCACTGATGGCAGAGCGAAGTGACGTTGCAGCTACCGTGATAATTGCATGCTGTAGATGCTGCTGCTCGTGATACTTAGCGGTGGTTATTATACTATTTATGAAACACTTATCTCAAAGGCATGAATCTGGAAGAAGAGTTACCAGCTCTACCGTGTCTAACAGGAGTGTAAGTGATGGAGAATTCACCCAAGTAGTGACCGACCATCTCGGGTCTGATCTCGACGGTGTTGAAAACCTTTCCATTGTACACACCAACCACGGAGCCGATCATCTCGGGCACAATGATCATGTTTCTCAAGTGGGTCTTGACCACAGCGGGCTTCTCGTTCTCTGGGGTGGCCAACTTGGCTGCTCTCAACTTGGCAATCAAACCCATTGGCTTGGAGCCCAATCCTCTGGAGAATCTTCTTCTGACTCTGGCTCCGCAAAGCTTGGTGAATTCCTCCGTCTCCAACTCCACCAACTTGGTGAGGTCAACACCCTTGAAGGAGAAGGTTCTGAATGTTCTCTTCCTTTTGTCAGCTGTTGGTTAGTATACGAACTGCGAATGTCGCAATGTGTGGGCTGTGAACCCTGGAGAGCTGGCCCACTGATTATATAGATGGTATTTCATGAAGGGGATGCATGGGTGGGCGATGGTGCAAGGAATGGCTAGCTGACTCTTTAAAACAAACGAGGTAATGCATTTATCGCTTGGTTTATCTTCAGTTTTTGGGGAGGGATTATGAGACGCTTCACGTTTGTTTCAAGGTAGACAATCACATCTTGGTTTCGGGGGAGTTGCATTGTGTTTCATGCCAGTTGTTCTGGTCACGTATCAGCTTAGCTTGAATAAGCTGCAGCATTTAAATATCAAATCCATTGGGGTCATTCACTTGCATTAAATTTGGATCAATGGTGTACTTTTGCTATTAGCTCCTTACACTTTCGGTGTGCTCCTTGCTCTCTATGCTCTGTATTCTCCCTGCTGTGTGTGCTCGTTGCTTTTCTATATGGACTCAGAGGGTCCCAGGCTCTTTGCTCAACGTGGGTGGGGAAGGTCACATACTAGTCTCAGCCATGATGAATATCGATGTGGTTGTAGGAGTGAGAGAAGAATGTTATGGGAGGAGATGAAAATTTTGCGTGGAGTGCAGGGCTGGTGCGCGGCACGTCACGTGCCCGCCGGACGGGGGCCGCGCTGGTGGGACGCCGGGCGCCAAGGGCGGGTGGCCCCGCGCATGGCTGCATCACGTGCCCGCGGTGACTGCTCTCACCACCTTACCATACCCTTGCTGCTGGCCTGTGCACTGGTGCTTGTTGAGCCATGGACGAGGCAAGCATGCCATGGAGGAACACCTGCGTTTCACCTGCCGTGTCTCTCACGTGACACAGCTCCTTGCCCACTTTGTACCGTCACTTTGGTGTGCGTCCCCATTTCTCAGTCAATGGTTGGACGGGAACCAATTGGGCTGGGGAATCAAAACATTGTAGCCTTAAGACTCGCTGCTACTCAAAACATCCCAAGAAACTTGCTTCCGGATGTGTTCGTCACCGCCGGCAATCGATGATACTCAAGCGCCCTGTATATGGAGAATCGAGACCTGCATACAGGCATATCTTCCTGGCGGGCCTGGCACCTTTCTCTAGACAGGGCTTAGGAAAGCACTTCTTCTAATAATCCCGGCCTGGTGCAAGCCATTTTGGATCCTTGCTGGAGCTGGCCAAAATTCATTTCCTCCCAGTCGGGAATACAAGGTACGGCATATACACCGGCACTGCATATAAGACCACTATCTGCCGCTCTCCCTCTCGCATCCAAAGTATAGCTAGGCCGATGTGACTTGACCCAGGGAGCTTGGAGAAATGAGCGGGTAACCAGAAGGCGTAGTATGCCCAATCCGGCCTTGGGCGTGGCAAGCAGTCCGGTGGTTCGCAGGTGAGGTGTACGGGTGTGCAGCCGCCCACCACTCCAGGTGCGTGCATCGAGTGGCTAACGCGCAAAGCCAAAAAAAATTTTCCAGCCATCTTTTCTTTCATATCAAAAGGATAGTCCGCTTTTCCCGCTTAAATTGATTATTCTGAAATGAAGTACTTAGCCGCTTACTTGTTGTTGGTCCAAGGTGGTAACGCCTCCCCTTCTGCCGCAGACATCTCCGCCTTGTTGGAGACTGTTGGCGTTGAGGCCGAGCAGGCCAGAATCTCCTCTTTGTTGTCGGAGTTGGAGGGAAAGACCGTTGAAGAGTTGATCGCTGAGGGTAACACCAAGTTGGCCTCCGTGCCTTCTGGCGGTGCTGCCGTCGCCTCCGGATCTGCTGCTGCTGCCGGTGGAGATGCTCCAGCTGCTGCTGAGGAGAAGGAGGAAGAGGAGAAGGAGGAGTCGGACGATGACATGGGTTTCGGCTTGTTCGATTAAACGTTTAGCATAGTCAATCCATCTCAATGTTTAAATACTGTAGGACCCGCCATGAAACAAAGGCCCGGCCGTGCGCGAGCGCGGCCATGACCTAATGCAGAGAGGTATCACTGGCGAGCCTGCTCGGCGTGTTGGAAAAGGAGTTTCTCCACAAGAATCCCAAACCGGCTCATGCGAGCCTCTAGGTCCGCGCCGGATATCCGCAGGTCCAACTTGAGCTTCTGGGCCAACGCATCTATGTACAGGCGCTTCTCTTGGTGATACAAGATGTCCTCGTTTAAGGCCAAGAGCTGCTGTCGGAGCGACTCGTATTGCTCGCGGAGCTGTGTGCGTGTCTTTTGGTTCTGGCTGATTTTGAGCTGTACTTCACGCGCCACTTCTCTTCGGTCCTCGTCCAGGACACCGTTCTCATCCATCACCGAATCATCCGTCTCTTTCAGATGCCCTAGGTTCTTTGACTGTTTGGGAATATTCTTTTCCAGGCTCGATTCGTTTGGATTGAGCAGCCTCGGTTCCTCTATAGGGACCCGGCCTTCAGGAACCTCTATAGGGCCCTGCCCTTCTGGAACTTCGGGTTCCTCTATAGGGCCCAGGTCTTTTGGAACTTCTGGCTCTGCAATGCCACCCAAGTTCCTGCGATCGTCCGGTCCCTCAATAATGCTCGAGTCGTTCACATCTCGCAAATGCTGGGCCGCATCTCTTGAATCACCAGCACCACCCCTCAAACCATAGTCGTTGACGCCATCGGTGCGCCCTTTCACAGAGTCACTAACCCCCGAATCCACACTGGCACTGCCCGGCCGCGCCAGGTCATCTGCCAGGTCCATGTCTGAGAATGCAAAAAGATGCCTGCTTTCGGGAAGCTCGGCAGCCAACCTGCTGATGGCGTCTATGGTGCCCAAGGCCTCGGCGTTGATGCCGTTTGCAGTGATGGGCTGCATCATCTGATACAAACGAGACACTTGGGAATTGACCTCGTTGACCTTGTCTTGCTCGCTCTTGAGTATCTGTTGCACTATCTGGTGCACAACCTGCTTGTTGTAGACACTCCTGTTGTGGCGCTTTATGGCGAGGTTGCACTTGAGGAGGATTGAAGCCAATTTCTTCTCGGAGAACTGGTGCTTTTGGGCAAACCGCCGCATCTCGTCGTCCACCACAATGGGCGTATTTAGCTGCTTGATATGCTCATCCACTAACCGCTTAATCTGGAGATAGGACATGGGAGAGAAGTGCGTCATGATGCCAGGAGATACCACGCACCCGTACCTGCACGCCCGTGCCCGTGCACCCGTGCACCAGACACTCCCATCCATGGCGTGCTGTGTTGCCCCGCTCCAATCCCTTGAATATGATTGAAAAGATCATGGGCTGTAGCCATTAGAAACTCGCAAACGACTTGTGTGTGTGCAATAATACACTTCATGCGTTTAGGAGTGACCTTTGGCGCACCCGTACATACTTTAGCATCGTGTGGTCATTCTGGGACAAAATGACCGTGCACAAGCACCAATAAACAGTGGGAAAAAAAGAAAAGACACCGGACTGATTTTGACGGGAAATAGAATAAAACTGCAGCCATTCCCTACAAGACCGGTTTTCTCCGAAACCACCACTGCGTGTCCAGAGACATCCGGGCGTGGCACTGGTTCCCCAGGAGACCCGTGCACGTGATGCGTGCGCACGTGCCCAACATCACGCGCGCGGGCCGCCGATAAGACTCCCGCCGCAACGCCCATGGCCCTCATGACTCCACCTCTCTCCGGGCGAAATACGTCGGCACCCATCTATGATCCCATCCGAGGCGGCAATGGCTACCGTGCAGGTGCCCGGATCGCCCGGGTGCAGATCCTCATTGCGCTGGTCCTCGGGGTGGCGGCGTTCTCTCTCTTTTGCGTGCTCCGCAAGAAGTACCCCCGCATCTATGTGGCCAACTTCAATCTCCATAACCAAGGCTACATCCACAGTTTATCGCGGCGCAAGTTACCGCGCTTGCCCAACTCGCTCTTTGGCTGGATCGTCACCGTCTACGGCATCACCGAGGACCAGGTTCTCGAGCATGCAGGCCTCGACGCGGTGGTGTTCCTAGGCTTTTTCAAGATGGCCATCAAGGCCTTGAGCGTGTGTGTGCTTTTTGCCTTCACCGTCATCTCGCCCGTGCGGTACTGGTTCACCGGGCGGGTGGACTACCCCGATCCCGACGAGCCGTCGTTTGCTCGCAGTGCGGCCGTCTCGATGGCCTTCCGCAAGCAGCAGGAGTACCGGTCGCTTATTTGGATGTATACGGTGTTTACGTATGTGTTCACCTTTGTGGTTTTGCTCTTTCTTTACAAGCAAACCACCAAGATCATTGCAATGAGACAGCAATACTTGGGCAGGCAGGCGTCCATCACCGACCGCACCATCAAGATCCTGGGCATTCCGCCCGTGCTCCGGGAGGACGAGACGCTCCGTCGCCACATCAACTCACTTGGCGTGGGTGAGGTGCGGTCCGTGTGCATCGTGAAGGAGTGGAACGTGCTCAACTCGCTCTTCAAGGCCCGCAAGAACGTGCTCCACCTGCTCGAGACCCACTGGGTGCAGTACTTCCGGAGCAACTCGATTTCAGACATCACTGACCTTTCGAATCTGCGGTTCAATGGCACTTTGGGCGATGCTTTCGGCCTCCAAAAAAGACCCGCCAACCGCGGGCCGCAAGCTGCCCACCTTAGTGAGCCGCTGACACTGATATCCGGCCAATCCCGCCCCCAAATCAGCGAAGCGGAATGCCTGCGCAGTACCAACTACTCTGACGAACCGGATATCAGCTCCGCGCAGGGCTCGGGGGCACTGACCCCTTCAATAATGGACCAGATTTCGGAGCATGTGGAGGAATTAGCACAGGCCAATGGCGAGGTGCCCATTCTCCCTGGGGAACGCAAGAGGCCGCACTTCAAGAAGGGCCTCTTTGGGCTCGTGGGCCCCCAGGTCGATGCCATCGACTACTACAACTCCCAGCTTGAGACCATCGACAAAGAGATCAGGCGATATCGCCAGAAGGAGTTTCCCCCGAGTTCCACGGCGTTCGTCACCATGGAATCCGTGGCGCAAGCCCAGATGCTAGCACAGGCCGTGCTCGATCCTAAGGTTAACCACCTCATCACCAGCTTGGCGCCTTCTCCGCATGACATCATCTGGGAAAACCTCTGTTTGACTCGACGCGAGAGGAACACTCGTATTGTGTTGGTGATGGTGTTCATCGGACTAGTGTCAGTCCTCTTGGTGTTTCCGGTGCGGTTCTTGTCTAATTTCCTCAACATCAAGTCCATCTCCAAAGTTGCCCCACAGTTGGCCCGCTTCCTAAAGGCCCATCGGTGGGCCGAGAATCTCATCACGGCAATCTTGCCTCCCTATGTGTTCACAATATTCAACATCGTCATGCCGTACTTCTACATATGGATCACCAAACGCCAGGGGTACACCTCTCGTGGAGACGAGGAGCTTTCGGCCATTTCAAAGAATTTTTTCTATACGTTTGTCAACTTGTTTTTGGTGTTTACCCTTTTTGGAACGGCCATCCTCACCGACACGGCGCAGTTGGCGTACCAGTTGGCGGACTCCCTCCAGAAACTCAGTTTATTCTACGTGGACTTGATCATTCTCCAGGGAATCGGCATCTTTCCTTACAAGTTACTTCTTTTGGGCAACCTAATCAAGTACCCGATCAAGAACTTTTTCTGGTGCAAGACTCCACGCAATTACCTTGACTTGTACAAGCCACCGGTGTTCAATTTCGGGCTCCAGCTCCCCCAGCCAATTCTCATTTTGATCATCATCGTCACCTACCTGGTGATTTCAACCAAGATTTTGACTGCAGGTCTAGTCTACTTCCTCATCGGGTATTTTGTCTTCAAGTACCAGCTCTTGTATGCGTGCGTGCACCCCCCGCACAACACAGGGAAGATCTGGCCGTTGATTGTCCGACGGGTGATGATGGGGTTAATAATTTTCCATACCATGATGTTTGGCACCCTTGCATCCGAGAAGGCATACGCATGCGCCTCCTTCATCATCCCGCTCTCCATTTTCACCATGTACCTTTTTTGGCACTACCACAAGAACTACATCCCACTTTCCAATTTCATTGCTTTGAGGTCCATCCAGTCGAATAATCTCCCAAACTTTGAGGAACAAGCCGGCGATGAGCGCCACATGCGCACCTTGGATGAAAGAAGAGAATTCAACCAGACATATGAGTATCCGAACTTGGTGTCTGACATGGAGGGGGCCTTGATTGCGGTGGACTATGACGAGGCATTATACATCCAGCCGGACGGATCCACCATCAAAAAGCCCATTACCAATTTCCAGTGAGCAGTGCATTCAAATGCGAGTTTCCAATTTCCAGTGAACAGTGCATTCAAATGAGAGTCTCACATACAAGGCCCAGTTTCCAGTAAATGGGCCATTCAAAGGTAAGTCTCACAAGCACGCCCAAGTTCCAGGGTCAAACACTTGACTTCCCTATACCCTTGCAGAAAATAGCTCAAATACCCGAAGGACCCTCATGACAGCCATCTTGCATTCCTCACTCAATAAAGCCAACGGGGAAAGACTCAAGCAGAGATGGCCAACTAGAAAACACATGGCCACGTGCTGAGCTAGAAGCAGAATCACGGCGGACGCAATGACCACGGCGCAGATTGACCCATACGAATGGTTGGTGATGACCTGGAGTGCCTCAATGGTATTGAACATTCCAAGAATGCTCACGACTGTATTCGCTAGGGAGGCATTCTCGTAAGGCCAAATAAGCATGATGATGGGAAGCGACTTGACTGCAAGAGACATGAGAATCGTCAGGATAAGCACGCACCGATAATAGCTGCGGCTCCACCCCGGGAGGAGGTTTTTGTTGACGACCGTGCCCCATCCCAAGATGTGGGTGAAGAGAAACACCATGAAAAAATAGAAGGTGAGTTTCCTGATGCATTGCTGGAGAATAAAGAAACAATACTGCCATAGTGGTGGCGCCCGGAGCACATGGGCAATCAACGGAGTGTTCCAGGGGTTTTTTTCTTCGTACGCCCATTCAAGGTACACCTCAAAGAGAACTGATAGGACAAAGTACCGCCGAAGCTTGTTGTACCTGGGCTGAATTGAGGCCCGACGGGCGTTGCCCGGATTCTGATTATTGGGGTCGCTGTTGACGTCCGGATTCTGATTATTGGGGTCGCTGTTGGCGTCCGGATTCTCGCTATTGGAGTGACTGATGGCGCTGCCCAAATCTTGACCATTGGAGCCACTGCAGTTAACCTCGATCTTCACATCCCTGAAGATCTCCTCTTCAACAAGGTTGTAAGCAGCATGGCGATAAGCCTGAGGCTTCAATAAAAGCACGTCTAGGAAAAGAATGACCTTATCGTACTCAATGTACTTGTCAGCCACGTTGCCGCATTTCTGGCATATTGTTAGCTGGATGAACTTCTTCTTAAAGTCCGAATAGAGGCACTTGATGTTTGGGTTGGAACACTCGATGCAGATCATTGGAGATTGGGAACGGGCTCACCCTCATAGAGAAAGCGCGCGCTGTGTGCAGGTGGCGAGTCTCGGCCGCGTGCTGGGACAGATGTAATCTACTGCAAGATCCTGTTTTGGCTACTCCGGCTCTTATGAGAATGCATTGAAGCTGGTGGCATCGGCAGAGTTGGGGTTATGCGGTCCTGAGCATCTCGCCAATGTCTCGATGGGCAGGACAGTCATCAAAACACCATGTCTTGGTGCCATGCTAGCGCTGACTCAAGGGTAAGCAGGTCGCAAGGGTTCAACAGGCTCCAGACTTGGCGAATTGGCATCTGATGAGACAGGCCCATTGTCCCGGAGTATGAGCCATCTATGTTGCTATATAATCCAAGACGTAACCGAAATTGAATGCATTTGGGGGACCGGGAATTCGGCGTAGCCATGCTGCAAAGCTCACAGTGCTGAATGCAGATGGCCGGGTTGTGCCCCTCTGCTAGCTTAGCCCAATCCTAAAGACATTAACGGATGGAAGAGGAACAACCAGGCTTTCGTCCATCCAATTAGCGAGCGCCGTGGGGCGCAGACATCAGCCCAACTAGTCACAGGGGTCATAAACGGACTATCCGGCACTTGTCTATAATCTAGTTTCTCCATGGCGCTTGTCCATAGTGCGTCATTGGGATTGTCCATAATCTAGTGCGTCATTGCACTTGTCCATGAATCCCAATTGTCCCATCATCTTGCGTCATCCATGGGCGTGGGTCTGCGAGTTGGCAGTTTTCTGCTCTTTGCAGTAGATTTGTATCATCAACAGTAGCCCACCAATCTCCTTTTCCCGAGCAGTGCTATTGGATACTTTTATGGTGGCGTCACTGTTTTGAATTCATGCCCTAAGCGAGTATGGAGGGCGCAATTTGATGCAGAGCCCTAGGAGCAGAGTTCGGGCGGCGGGGCAATTTCGGGCACAGCCCCAAATTGGAACGCCAGCCCCATAAATGCCACTTCGACTTGCGGATCAAGTCCAGCGAAAAATGCCGTCAACGAATCGCTGGGTGAGTTGGCGGGTCCATTGGCAGAGACGCCAGGCTGGCCAAACGCACGGTTCCCAAAGGCAGCAGATGTGGTGCTGGCAGAGGATGCTGTTCCAAATGCAGTAGACATAGTGCTAGCAGGAGGTGCTGTTCCAAATGCAGTAGATGTGCTGCTTGTAGCGGGCGCTGTTCCAAACGCAGTGGATGTGGTTCCCGTGGACGATGCTGTTCCAAACGCAGAAGGTGTGGCCCCGAAGACATGCTTGGTTCCAGCCGGATCGGAGCCAAACCCACTCTTTGCCGTCTCAGATTGTGCAGGCTGGGTAGGGTTCGTGAATGCGTTCTGGTCAGCAGTGCCTCGTAGGTTCAGCCCAAAGCCACTAGCTCCAACATGCAGAGTTCCGAAGCCGGGTTTTGCGGTTCCAGGCCCAGTAGATGCACCAAATACACTAGAGCCAAATGCAGGTGAGGAATCACGGCCGGTTGAAGCTTGCGCAGCACCTCCGAATCCAGTATTTCCGAATCCGTTAGCCTGTTCAGAACCATTTGCTTGCACGGATCCACTCGCCAGTATAGACGTCGAGTTTTTACCAGCTGTATCAAAGGCAGATCCTGCATTGAAAGTCGAGTTTCCAAAGCTAGTGGAGCCAAAGCCATTGGCGTTAGAGCCGGTGGAACGGAAACCAGTAGTGCCAAAGCCAGTAGTGCCAAAGCCATTGGAGTTAGAGCCCGTGGAGCCAAAGCCAGCAGTGCCAAAGCCAGCAGTGCCAAAGCCATTGGAGTTAGAACCATTGGAGTTAGAACCAGTGGAGCCAAAGCCAGCAGAGCCGAAGCCAGCAGAGCCAAAGCCATTGGATTTAGAGCCAGTGGAGTTAGAGCCTGCGGAGCCAAATCCTGCGGAGCCAAATCCTGCGGAGCCAAAGCCAGCGGAGCCAAATCCTGCGGAGCCGGAGCCAGCGGAGCCAAAGCCAGAGGCTGAGGCGGATTTGCTTCCATTATTCGGCCCTAGGCCTGAGCTACCAAAAGCAGAACCATTCGTTCCAAACCCAGTCACCCCGGAAGTAGTAGATGTGGTACTGTTCTGGGAACCTCCGAAAGGATTGGAATCTGTACTTTGAGTGGCAAATGGATTTGGCATTGCGCCTTGAAAGGCCCCAAAAGGGTTTGAGCTTGCGCCTTGAGACAGCCCAAAAGCTCCTTGGCTGCTTCCAAAAGCACCACTTTGGGAGCTTCCAAATGGATTTGTCCCTGAAGCTCCAAAGCCTTGAAAGCTTCTCTTCAAATCCAGCATGCTCTCCTCAAAGCTCTTCTTTATGAATGGCTTCAATTTCACAGCACTCGATATGCCGACTTGCTGGTACCTGGCGGCCAAAGCTTGATTTTTCTCAACTTCGGATATACAGTACTCCATATCTCGCTTGCGCAACTCAATCTCCTGATCGTATTGGCTCACATTGTTGTTTGCCACCGCCTCCATGTACTGTAGCCGAAGTTCTTCGACAGATATGTCCCGTCCTTCGATGATGTTGTTAACGGGAAAAGACGCTAGGCCATAGGCTGTGAAAGCAGGGCTTGGCCTTAGGTTCTTATAGTCTTGGAGATCTTCTCGAACCTGTGCTGTTAGCGTTTCTGGGTTTGCATTAACAAACGCATTGGCCAGAGTAATCGTATTTCGTTTGGAGTCGGTGTTGATGATGTTGTTGTTATTGGCATCGATATGCGCAAAACGACACTGTGACCCCATCCGGCACAGGCCGGTTGCGTAGAATTTGCAGGGCTGTTTCATGACGAGGGAAGATGCCTGGGCAGTGTCAAGGCGGTAGTTTGTGGCATACACTTGAAGATGATGACATTGGCGCGGCCGGTGCACGGGTGCACGGGTGCACGGCCCGTGATTTGCACCCATACGCCCAGGTTAGGGCGGGGTGTCCGGGTCCAGAATTAGAAAGAATTCACCTCATGAAATTTGGCCACGACTATGTGGCTCTTCTGGTTGCTCTCGAAAAAAGCCTCCTTGTATAGCGGCAACAACTGCTGAATTACACCTTCTCGGGTGATTTCTCCCCTGGATATTTTCTGGAGAAAGTTCTCAAGAGCTCTCCGTAGGAAAGGCTTCAGTAATGACACCCTGTCCAACAAAATAGCGTCAAATGCCTGGATAAGTGAAATTCCCAACGATGTCGGCACGAAAATCTCGGACTTGCCCGATTTTTGCCGCACAATGTAATTTCTCAGAAGGATCTTATCGATATGTTCAGCAATCGTGGCGTCGGTTCCAATTCCATTTGCATCCATGAGCGCAATGAGTTCCGTTTCCGTCATGTAGTTCGGCGGCGACGTCTTTCCCTCCTTCACCTTTGCACTATGAATTTTGACAGCGTCTCCCACTTGAAATTGGGGCAAACGGGCCGACGACTTCCAGTCGGAGTAGGTGTAGATGTCCAAGAAATTGCGTTCCGTGACCTGAAGGCCGCTGGCAGAGAAAGACTCGCCAAGCCACGAAACTTCCACCTTGGTTTGAAGCCCGCGCGCATCTTCAGAGCAGCACGCTAAAAACCTGCGCACAATAAACTCGTAGACTTTCCTTTGGTCTGCGCTTAACAGATCCATGGTGGTGAATTTGACAGGGTAAATGGGAGGGTGCGCTTTATCGTCATGCTTTCCGCCGCGTGGCTTCCTCATGGCCCCATCCAAAAGTCCCCGCGCATAGTTTCCCCACACACCACTGCCTGTTTGTTTGGCGACATACTCGCGCAAGTCCATATTATCGGGGAAGGTGTCAGTTTCTGTGCGCGGGTATGATATGAAGCCCGAAGTATAGAGGGACTCAGCCGCGTCTAGCGCCTGTTTTGCTGACATTCGAAAGAATTTGGAGCAGCACTTTTGGAGTTCAACCGTGGTCAAAGGTAATGGTTTCCAGTGGCTGGTGGGCTTTGTAGCCATCTGGCTCACAGTTGCAGCGTCTGGATTACGCATGAGCTGAAGGTAAATGAGCCCCACGACGGCCTTATCGAAAAGATGCCCCCGCTTCCACGTGAGGGACACGGGCTTCTCCGTTTCGTGCGCCACGCTGACGTCAATGTACCAAAAAGGCTCCGGAATGAAGCTTCTCACACGCGTGTATCGATCCACCACGAAACTGAGCGTCGGGAACTGGCAAGTGCCGTAAGAAACCACGTCTTTTTCGCCAATCAAGCTCTTGGATTTAAAGAGATTTGTGAGGAAACGAGTGAAGGCCAACCCAACACGGAGATCGAATTCTTTCCGGCACTCCACTGCCTCGACTAGTTTCATGTTGAGTTTTTGGGGATTTTGGGTAGCTTGTAGAATATGTGCCGGCTCCAAGTGAGAAAACTGCGCCCGCCACGTATTATCGTAATTGAGTCGAGGGTTCTTCTTCTGCGCTATATGCATAATTTCCCAGCCAATGTACTCACCCTCCCGATCACAATCGGTCCATATCATGAGCTTTTGCGCATTTCGAGCCTCCCGTTCTATATTGTCGTGGATTTTGGCCAGGCGTTTGTCTTTTTCTTGAGCGACTCTCGTCAAAAGTGGGGCATCAAATAACCGCCCGGGAATACACTTTCCCCACGCATACTCGGGCCCAAAGTCTGTGGCCAATATATGACCCGAGACTGCAGTCATTGTAACCTGGCAAACGCCGACCCCGGGGAAATTGTAGGAGAAATCGTAGTTCTTGACGTATTTCCAGGGCAGATCTCGAGACCTCAAACTCCCACCAGAGAGAATATGTGCCACTTCTTTGGCTATGGAGTTTTTCTCTGCCACACAGAGAATCCTCATGTAAACTGTGCGGAGCCTTGGTCTGGGATGGTTGTGTGTGAACTGAACGTAGATGACACACAGCGTTTCGGATGTTGTATAGCTTCCGATGTAGTACTGCATGTAGTTGCGTTTGATGCAGGGTGGGTCCCACTTCTGGCACGCCAAGGCGATGGGAATTGTAAAGAGAGACGACTCGAGTAAGCCAAAGGAAAGTCCATTTCATCAGGTTTAGGCGATATTATCGAATGTAATCCGTAGTTGGCTCTTTTCCATATTTAAGTCCTTTGAATCGCTGGGGGCCACCAGCTATGAGAGAAGATGAGAAAAGGTATGTAAGAACAAGAGAGAGACTGCGGAAAACTGAGAAGGAGGGAGCGAGAGGCTTCTTTTATATTCATGTGTTTGTGTTTGTGGCTGCATATCCGAAACGCCCCGCACCTCTCTTAGAAGGTATATATAAGGGTCGATGCCCCCACCCATTTTTTGGGGCCCATTTTTGTGAGCTACACCATTTTTTATTGGAAAATCCCTTCTGTAACGCTATGTGGATTACGATTCGTGGTCGCCACTTGATTACCGTGAACCCATGATCATAAAATTCTTGAGGCAAGCCCTGCAAACACCCACTCCATACTCTCCTCCGATACAATGGTTTTCACTAATATCCGTTGAATTCTTTTTTGTTGCACTAGACGCTTGCTCTGTTTTGTATCCGAGGCAGCCCGGTCGCAGTCGGGTGTATAGATCTGAAGATCGACCATTTAGGGAACCTTTTGCACAATGTTACCAAGGTGACAAGAACCAACATATTCGCTCCAAAAGTTTGCTATCTCACCCATCCATTCTAAGGTTTCCAATAAACCTAATTCCAAAAGAGCGTAAGACATTGTATCTTGGCAACGGACTGTGGCTGCGAAAACTCGTGCACCACGGAATGTCCACACAGTCCCATGATACGTCTCGTTATCCAAGCAGCACTTCGAAGTTCATCAGACCTAAAGCAAGAAACATGCTATGCGTCGCCAAATGTGGCCCGCTTTTCAGGTGGATTGATGTGACCTGGGTGTACGGGTCTTGCTTAGAACACTGCTTGACTCTGATGAACCCCCGGGTCATGCAGGACAGCTCATCCAAGATCGCCGTCACAACTCATACCCAAGTTTGAAAGGATAATATCTCCATGAAGAATGTCGAACAAAGAATCGAGGCCCTTCTCAAGTGGATGCAGTCCAGTCCAAGTCCAGCCACCGATTTAAATTCCCGTGTGGTTTCCAGAAAACTCGAAGTTAAAGATAACAAAGTGTCTGGACGTGGGTTGTACTCTAAAGAAGACATAAAGCCCGGAGAGAGAATTATTAACATTCCTCGTTCATTTCTCCTCAATCATACCACTGTGGCTAAGCATATATTAAAGCATAAAGCAACGAATCACATGCAATCTGATGGTCCGCAGCATCATTCTTTAGACGCGAACAAGCCCGGTTCTGAGGACTACATTGCTGTTTTCTACAGTGGAATTCCGATTGAAACTCTTGAACGGCTTTCGTCATTCCAGCTCATATCGATGTATTTAGTGCTCGAAAGCGCAAGGAGAGACGGTTCCTTTTGGGACCCTTTCATAGCCATGCTTCCCGAACTAAGTGAGTTGTCTCCAGCCCCGATTGTGTCTAGGGTCTTGGACAAAGAGTCTTCCTCATCGATGTGGTCTTTCTTGCCTCGATCCGCCCGAAAACATTCGGAGAAAGTGGTGGCACGGTATGAGAAGGATTATGAGGTTGTATGCAAGATATGGAGCAGCCACGGGATCATGCAGAACTTAACCGAGTCCGTTGACCTTCAGCGAAGTTTTCTATGGGCATGGATGTGTATAAATTCCCGTTGCTTGTACATGGACATTCCAGGAAGAGAAGGCGCTGATAATTTCACCATGGCACCATATGTTGATTTTCTAAACCACACGAGTGATGAGGAGTGTGGAATTAAAATAGATGCGGCTGGCTTCCATGTCTATACCACCACGGCATATGAAGCCGAAGACGAGTTGTTTTTCTCCTATGGACCTCACTCCAACGAGTTCCTTCTATGTGAATATGGCTTCGTTTTGCCACAGAACAAGTGGAACTATCTTGACGTGACCGACTTGATCAACCCACTTCTCCGCCCAGCACAAGTTCGATACTTGAAAAATCACGCCTACTATGGTGATTATACCGTGAACCAAGATGGGATGTCATTTCGGACGGAAATTGCCTTTGCAACGATGCAGGAATCGGCGCCAGAATCTTCGACAAGGTTGAATGATTTTATCGGCGGCATTTCCGACGGGCGTGAGTACACACGGGCATCGAATCTTCTTTTGAGCCGGATCTTGCAGAAAATCCTAAGCGATTGTAAGTCCAAGTTGGACAGGCCAAGTGAGCGTGGGTATCGGAGCGTGCGCCAGTTGTATGAGGATATGATGCATATTTGTAAGACAGTGCTCCCAGAGTGTCAAAATGACGCCGAATATTAAGGAGGTTCAAACAGTAGGAGCAGTCACCGGTAACAAGCGTCATGAAGAACACTTGTTGATTTGAGCCACGACTAAAACAATTGCTCTTGAGCTCTCTCAATGCCCAACTTATTCTTAATTAAAGAAACCATGAGATTGTTGGTAGCCGTGGGGAGATTATGCTTGCGGCCCAAATAAGATATGTATCCGTTGATGGAGTCAATCTCGGTGCGGTTCATGCGCCTCATGTCTTCTCTCATGGAAGAGCTATTTTTGGCGGTGCTTTGGCACACGGAGAGAACCAAGGAGAGAATACGGTCCGGAGCTAGAACCGTGCCGGCTTCGGGAACTGACTTCAATATGGCGTACTCACGGCGAAGACACGCAACGCCCTCCAGAATGATTTTCTGCATTGTTCGGCTGGCCCCATCTCCATAGAAGAGGTCCCCGTTCAAACAGTCATAGATGGCCGAAAGGGGATTGATGCAGGAGTTCACAAGGAGCTTTTCCATCTCCTTGAGGAGGAAGTCCTGGTGGCAGATGTGCTGAGCGGCTAACGCGGGGCGGTCTAAAAGCGCCTGGATCAAGGCGTTTTCGGGCGGCAATTCGCCCAAACCAGCAGGGTCCGTGTGCACATTGGGTAGCTCAGATATGAACAACTCCCCGAGCCCCACGTGGTGCACGGTGCTCACGTTTGCCTTGTAGGCACCATGGGTGCTGATGGCCTTATAAATCCGGGGCATTTCACGCGGGTTGGGCCAGAAGGCCTGCTGAAGCTTGGGAATGACGCCCATGCCGTTTTGGATGAACAAAATGCTAGTTTTTGGCGACATGGCCCGGAGATACCGCGCGAGGGCTTTCTCGGTGGAGTAGTTCTTGGTGGCCACCACCAAGTTCTCGATGCTTTGCACGTCGTGAGCCCGAGACGTGGCTGCAATCGGCGTGCTTGTGGAGACCTTGTCAGTACCCTCGGGGCGTGCAAGTGTGACTGCACCGCCGCTGTTGGTATAAGAATCTAGGGCGCTTTTGGACTTGAAGATGAGGCTGGGAACGAGTCTCGAGCCCAAGGCCAACTCATGCGCCACAAGCGAGCCCATGGCGCCAGGCCCAAGAATGTGGACCGACATTGTGGTGGGGATAAATCTCTGGGCAATGCTTCAGCAATGCGAGGAGTCGACTAATGATGGCCAATGATCGGGCGATGCAGCTTGAAGGGTGCAAGTGGATATGAAGGAAGGCCCAGAGGGCGCGCGTCACGTGCCGCCTGCGAGAGGAGGAAACGTCCCTCGCCAGCCACACCAGATTGAGCATTTCGTTCGTTTCTTAGTAAGCATTCGTTCGTTTCTTATTGAGCATTCGTTCGTTTCTTATTGAGCATTCGTTCGTTTCTTATTGAGCATTCGTTCGTTTCTTATTGAGCATTTCGTCTGTTTCTTATTGAGCGTTTCGTCCGTTCCCTGGTGTGATGCTTGTGGTGGGACTCACGGGCGGCATCGCCGCAGGAAAGCTGACAGTGGCTAGGTACTTTTCCCAGCAGGACATCCCCATCATTGACGCAGATGTCATTGCAAAACAGGTGGTGGAGCCGGGCACCCCCGCGTACGGCGCCGTGGTCAAGGCCTTTGGCGATGTGCAGGGCCTCTTGAAAGAAGATGGGTGGTTGAATCGCGAAGTTTTAGGACGGGCCGTTTTTGGAAACCACGAGAGGCTCAAGACCTTAAATGGCATTGTTCATGGCGCCGTCAGGAGGGAGATTTTGCGGCGGACTTTGCAGTGCTACATCAAGGGCCACTGCATGGTGATTTTGGACGTGCCGCTCTTATTCGAATCGGGCCTCAACTACATGTGCGGGCTAACGGTGACGGTTTCCATTGACGGGGACCTACAGAAGAAGCGGCTTTTGGAGCGGAACGCCGAGCTCAGCGAGGAAGATGCCGAGAAGCGGATCTCGAGCCAGATGTCCATGGTGGAGCGCGACGCAAGGGCTGACCACGTCGTCACCAATAACGGTGATTTGCAGGACCTTCACGAGTCGCTATCTGTGCTTTTGAGCGGCATTCGGCCGAGCAGGGTGTGGACGCTTTTGGATCTTTTTCCGCCCTTTGGCATTTTGAATGCCCTTTTGACAATGTTGATCAGGGCCATTAAATACCGGGGCATTTTGCATGACAAGAGCCTGGCGAAGAAGGATTAGGCAATTTTCGGGAGGCGATTCATGTTGATGCACGAAGATTGCGATGGATGTTGGGTGGATGGTTGCGATGGCCGCTATATCCATCATGATTTTGATACACGGTTGACACTTGGCTGATACCTGATCGGTTCTTTGGTGATACCGAGTTATGGATTGGTGAAAAAATGCTACGTATTGGGTGGCTAGATCCTCCACGGGCAGCAAACCACAACAAGTGGAAACCCACAAACTCATGGTCGCAAGAAACAAGCACCAAGGACTTGGAAGGTCCCGATTGAGACGTGGCCATTCTGAGTCACCTCATACTGTTTGGGCATGAAACACATACTGGCCCGGAAGTTAGAGAGGTCCAGAAATTTTTGGAGCCACAACAAATATCGATGGTGGAGGTCGCTGACTCCAGCAGGATACGAATATGTGAAGCCAGGAGACCAGTGCCCTGATAGCACTAAGATGCAGGCTAATCAACCCGATTAGGTTTCTAAGAATGAGCGACACCCTCGTTCGTTTATGGTCCTCCAGGGATATCGGTGCTGCTGATAGGCCCGCTGACCACACACGAGAGGCGAGCCAGACACCACTAATTCTGATGACTCACCAGGAGTAGGACAATGCACCGATATACTCTAACACTTATGGGGCCCTTTGGCCAAACCGGGCTTATACACGGCTTATATTGTCAGTGGAATGATCGTTTGTGCATTATAGGAACAAGTTGTTTCGAGATGTGCCGATGGAAACCTTGAAGAATGGATCGTCAGGTGCCAGATGGTACTACTCATGAATGCAAAGTTAGCCACGGTGTGCGAAGTGTATTCGCCCGAGACTCCGGAGAGCAGAAGGCGCTTTGTGCAGAAGTCCGTTCCAAGCCGAGCTCTCTGTCCTTGCCACGCCAGTGAGCCCAACCATGGCGGCACTCGGCCAAGTGAGGAGGGAAAGAGTCTTTCGATACCTACCTTCCAGGTTTCGACGAGGCACCAGTGCATCGCCGCATGCAGCGTGGTGGTCTTGGTGCAGCCTCGGAGGAGAAGCCATTCGTCTAGCTCGCCGCATTGGGCCTTTCGGGCTGTCAAGGGCCAAACGCCGTCCTTGGCCAGTGTTTCTATGCAAGTGTCGGTCCTCTTGTTCCAGGGATTATCAAATTATCTTTAAGCGCTAGGCGTTGCTGAAGATATAGTATGCCTCAAGCGTGCATCTTTCAATTATAAGGTACTGATGAGAAGGTTGAAAGACGTATGCAATTTCGGGCAAAGATAATTCATCGAAGGATGATGGTGCTCGTGATGGGGCCGGGATCTTCCACCCTCTGGATAACAATGAAATCGAGGCCCTGCCTGGTCAGATGGGCGGGGCAAAGGGGAGGGCGGGGCAAAGGGGAGGGCACAGGATTAGCAAGCAGGTCCACCTTGAGTGTTTTGGTATGCGATGGAGAGGGTAACTCAGAGACATCGGGCACTTGCACGTTTGCAAGCGACGACCGGGGTTCCTGAATCAGCGCCAAAGAATGGAGACCGACAAGCTTTGAATTCTGAGCAAGCACCGTCGAAGGAGGTGTCGTATCTGGCGGAGAGGTCTAGAATTCCGAAGACAGTCATCACCTCATCGAAAGTGGGGCCCAGCAGGGCCAGCAGCGGGGCACCATTTTTCGGTTCCATCGACGGTTAGCTCAAGACTGAGATGGTCCTTTCGTTGTACCAAAGGAGAAAAAAATAGCACGCTTTCATTTTCACCTGGAGAAGGCTAAAGCCCTTGATTCAGTGAAAATTTGATGATCCATAGAGCAAACTCAAAGCCCACGAGTATCAAGAGCAGACACGAAAGAAGGTGTTGAATTCAACCGAGAAAACGAATCCAAAAGGGTGAGCTGGCCATGTCTTTGATGAGATTATATGAAGATGCTTACCATTAAGTTTTGGAATGGTTGAATCGTCCTTTGGCCGGAGCACGTGACCCACGAAACAGTCTTGCAGCAGAAGGTCACAAATTAGCCTGAACATCTCCCTACTCGCAGCCGGTGTGACGCCTCCATCGGTCTGCATAACCCTTTATGGGTATTCGAAAGAGCCTATCTCATCTTGTGGTTTGGTGCAATCCAACGTAATGAGAGGGTCTGGTCTGGATCGTCAATGCCATTAGGCGAACGCATACCAGGAGCAGCCAGTGTGGACAAATAAAACCGCGATGTAAGCCCTTGTAGAATTGTCTGCTTGAGCCGTGTGGCTTGACCATTGACCATCCATTGTTATTGACATCCATAGTTAATGGCCCACTTGACCGTTCTAACCATTGACCGTTCTAACCATTGATCGTTCTAACCATTGACCGTTCTAACCATTGACCGTTCTAACCATTGATCGTTCTAACCATTGACCGTTCTAACCATTGACCGTTCTAACCATTGACCGTTCAAACCATTGACCGTTACATCACCATTGACCATCTCACCGATTGTCCCCCCGCTTGAACCCTGACCGTGCGCGACCCCCAGTGTCAGTTTCGACTCCGTCCTTAAAGTCTAACGGAAGCAGGCGGAACTCTGCCACGGGCTCCAAAGAAAGGAAAGCACCGGCTTTGCTGGTTTGCTCGAAAACCCGTCCGTGCTAGCTTTGGATTTTTGGTTTGCATCAAGAGCTTCTCGCTTGTGCACATTTATGGAGGACTGGGTGCAAAATTCACCTGCCAAGTGCGCATGAGGGATGTACGCTGGGCCCGAACAATGCTCTCTCCGCCATGCAACCTTTTTCATCCGTTGGGTCTGCTGATAGCCTGCAATAAATTCTTTCATCAAGTTGCAAAGATGACAAGTTGCAAAGATGACAAGTTGCAAAGATGACAAGTTGCAAAGATGACAAGTGCACAGGACTTGCAAAGACCTGCACAGACCTGCACAGACCTGCACAGACCACCACTGGCGGGCACCTGTTCTTATGAATGATCTAAAAATATCTTTGGCAATGTCTAGTGCTTAGTTGTACCGCTGATGGTCTAAAAAGGAAACACCTATATTTGGGACGACTAGCCACGGCCGCGTCACTGCAGTCGGCACCAGCCCGAAAGGTGCAGGTCCGCTAGTTTACCGGAGGGGCTTCTGAGGCCTCCAGGACGGTGCCACGGCAAAGCCTCAAAGAGGAACGGCCGGAAAGGAACCCGCCACTCATCGTACTCGCTCGGCCAGATTGCTCATTATTAATCTTCGCCCGTTCATGGGAGCCGTCAAAGCCCCCTCTGAAGGCCATCTGGACTTTGAGAACGTGTCAAAGGTTTGTCAATTATCCGCAATTCTACTGCGGTATTAACGTACTCAGCATCAACATCTTCATCGCAACACCACCCGAATCCTGCCTTACCTCCATTGCCTAGATATTTCCTTTCCCTTGACCATTCGGTCTCTTAAGCTCTTATGAGCAGTAATCCTGCTTTGTTACAGAGGTGAATCCACTGGCTCAGATCATTCACTGCCCAGTTCTATTCATGGTGCATGGATCCTCCAGATTGTGCAGAGTGGTGGAACATGAGAATTAGTGTCCTTTCCTTTTTACGGGGGAGTGCCCAAGGTAGAGGGGGGGGGGAATCAGCCGAGGAAGGCTTAATGTATTGAAAATACAAGAAACAGAATGACTGCAAGTTTCAGAATTAAAGAAGTCAGCGGGCGACTTGAACCCGACTGGGAATATTACTCCCAACAATTTTTTACTCTATACAATAGGTTTGGATTTAGGATCACGATAATTGATACCGCCCTCGCTATAGATAAAGTTAACGGCGACAGGCGTTTTTCAACGTATCCAGATGATCCATACCACCTGCAAATAAAATACAGAGAATAGGAGTTGAAACTAATCCAGAACTAATCAATCGAGCGGTATAGAGCCAAAGAAGAATATATGAGTTGATCTTGCAGCTACTACATCGAAAACATCGACTCTACTTATTGCTGGTTTATCAGCCGGTTATTATGACCTTGTTGTTCCTGGTCCAAATGGTGTTACTGGCCAACATAGGAATGCTGATATTGATGATCTCCTAGAGCTTATAGATTAAACTCTTTGTATTTTAGTGGGCCAGCACCAAAAGGATGCAGCTTGGTGGTTACTCGAAGCTCAACGCCGCCTCAGACGCCACTCCCATCTAAACTAGCCCGATTGCCCCAGTGGATCTCAGTGTTGTCATGGGTAGCGCACGACCCGTGGTGGGTCCCATAGATTACAAATTCTACCCTCACATATCATCTACTTCTTTATTTATAAATATGGTTATTTAGAAAAGATCCAGTGTGCCCGCCACCCCTGGCTGGACAGGTTCTTCCTGGGTCTCCAGTTTACCCACAAGTCACACCGCTCCAAAAGATGGCACTCTCCTGAATCTCGGTGGATTCTCCACCTGCACTCTCAATTCAACATCTGTCTCCCTTTAGTCATGATTCTGCCCACAAGTTCAACTTGCTGGCCTTGGAGAGACCGAAATATTGTACCTCTCGGCCCGGGATGGTAGTGGAAATGAAATCTGTATAGAAGCTGCGGTCGGACGGATGCTCCCTTCTATTTGACGAGATCGCATGCCAAGGACTGGCTGGGATTCAAGTCAGCCTCTTCTTTGGCTGCTTGCTCACACAGTCTGGCTTTCTCAGCTTGGCTTTTTAAGTTTGGCTTTCTCGGCCTTGTTTGACGCTGAAAGCCCCATTGGTGGACCCACTGTGCGGATTCAACTGGGCTTTTCAATACGCTTGAATGGAATGATTTCGCTCCAGTGACGACCACCAGAATTCTCCGTTCCTCAGAACAACCTGTTGTAGCTGCAGGTCATCTCCGTATCCCCGACAATACTATCCTCTTCATCGCTTACGACATCAATTCGAACTCAGGGGCAAAAAACCCACATTTGCTCTTGAACCTTTCTCACCACACCGAACTTCGATTTCCTCTGCAATGGAAGCCTTGAAGTACCCAATGGAAGATTATGCCCGCCAGTACTGCGCCAAACTGTGGAGCGTATCAATAACCACAGGCAAAAAGGCATTGACACTGTCGATTATGAGGTTCTGGAAGTGCAAGATGGCCTCCTCCTCGGTCATGTCCAAGGCAAACTTCTCCTCAACCTTCTCCACCGCTCTTTTGGGATCAATCTGGATATCGGGGATGTTGGCGTTCAACATAAGCTGGAAGAGGTTGAGGATCAAGTTGCTGTTTTGCCGCAAGGTCGTGTAGGTGATGAAACAGTAGCTCTTGAAGATGTTGAAGTTGTTGTGGTTCATGCCGCCCATGCCATCAATCACCTGAATGGGCAACTTCATCAAGGGCGGGAACGGCTTGGGGTCTCGGCCCAAGATGTAGCCGAAATCAGCGTGCCAGAACTTCCCGTTGGGCGAGAGAAGCAAGTTGTCCAAGTGCCGGTCCCCAACGCCCAAGATGTATGTAATCACACAATATCCAGCGCACAGTTTCACGTAGTTGTCCATAACCACAGGCGACACCCCCAAGTCGGAGGCAATGGGCTCCTGCTGGCTGCTGTGGTCCGAGTGGCTGGCATTGGCTTGTCTCAAGATGGAGCCTTCCTCCGGCTCCTCGCTGTGCAGTTCTTGACTGTTGAGCTGAAGATACTTGAGAATGCCGTTCTCTCGCGTGCCGTTGGACTCCAAGTTCTTTGAAAGGACCGAGTCGAGAGTCTCGTTGGGGACAAACTGGATCAACCCTGCGATGGGGCTGGTGGCCAAGATCTTGTACGGGGTAAGCTTCAAATTCAAGTTGTCGTTTTTCAAGAGCTGATCCATGAGATTGATGATCTGGATGACCAATTGGTCCTGGCGCAAGTCGTCGCCGATCTTGAACATGAGGGCGTACTTACCGTGCTTCAGGCGTCCTCCAAAAATGGACGCCGACGACTTGCGCCCCATGCTGACCACGGTCTTGAGGGTGATTTTGAGCGGTGCAAGCGAGCTTTTAAAGACAGAGCACTCGGCGGGATAACACCCACAGATCATCACGTCCGGGTCTAACGGAAGCGGGAACGGCTCGGCAAACTTGAGCATGCCATTGGAGGGTTCGGCCAAGTACTCCCGCAAGAAGTGCACCTTCTTGGTCGAGGGGTCATTCTTCTTGAACGACGCCCGCAAAAGCTCCACAAGCCCCGTGAGCTTCTTGACGAACGAGATCTGCCGCTTCAAATCGGAGTATTGCGGCAGATTTGTCTGCGCACAGTGCTTTTTGAGCATTTCAATGTAAGTATTCAAGACGATGTTGTAAATGGAACGTGGCGACTTGTCCGTGGACTCTGCCCGCATGAGCTGGTCTTCATTTTCCACTTTCACATACCAGTAGAAGAAATTGCCCAACCGAGCGCTTTTGACAGACTTATCAATGAGGAAGGTGGCCAAAGGCGCATCCACTAGCACATCCGGGTCGCTGGGTGCGCCAGCCCGCTTCAAGTTCTCGTACTTGAGCGCCTGCACCAACTGGAGAAGGTAAAGGAGAAGCTCATCAGCGCTGGCCAAGGTGAGGCGCTGCACGGCGAAGCGGCGGAGCTGCTGGCTGCAATCGAAGATCTTGTTGATTTTGGCGTCGTCGCCCGGCGAAAGATCCTTGATATCGACCGCAATGGAGTGGTTGCGGAGGCCAGCCAGGAGCGTATAAGGATTGAAGTTGTTGGAGAGGAGCTCCAAAGCATCGCCAATATCGATGCGGTCCACCGACCAGTAAGGGAGGATCTCGGAAAACACATGGTCCAACTCCGCCTCGTTTTCCCAGTTGAAGGACTTGAGGAACTTGGTCAAGAACTGCCTGGTGGTTTGCAGCGGCGCGGCTTTCTGCAGATCGTCGGCCAGGTTCTTGGAGAAGTAGAAGCGGTATTTCCAAAGGTTTTTCTTCTCGTAGTCGTTGAGCACCGCGCTGGACGGCCGGTTCAAGATGCGCCATAGCTCATCCCGCATATGTGGCGAGGGCTTGATCTCCTTGTCTAGGTTGCTGTTGATGTGGATGTTGGACGAGAGCTTCTGGAACTTGAGCTCGATGGGGTCGAGCACCTCGCCTGTGCTGTGATCGGCTGACGAGTTGTAAGCGCAGATCTCGGCGTTGGTAAAGTCGGGGTCGTAGATCTTGGCGTTGCTGCCTCCAGGGCCGGCCATGTCGATACGGTTCAACACTCTTGTTTCTGGTCTATCCTCTACCTGGGCAGTGGTGCGGGGGGCCAAGTCAGCGAGCTTGTAGGTGACGTCCAGGTATACGATGGGCAAGGCGAAGTTGGGTAGCTCAATAAGGAGAAAGCTGGCGGAAGCGTCTTGGTGAGAGGCCATGGCTGCAAACGCCTGCGTATCTAGCCATGGCACTCTGTGGAAGTGTCCGTTTTCGTACTGGGCAATCCGGTGGTATAGAAGGTCTTGTTCCAGCTTTATTTTGGCAGGCCCATCGTTTTGTTTGGCAGGCTCGTAGGTTTTGACGGGCTCGTAGGTTTTGACGGGCCCTTGGGACTCTTTGGCAATACCATCGCCTTTGGCATTGAAGTTTTCCTCAATGTTTCGCTGATATACTCTGGCTTCTCCCGTGGAAGAGCCCCCACTCTCTGCACCCCCAGCCAATCCATTAACCCGCTCATTAACGCCTCCAGGCGCTGTAGACTCGTCACAAACCTTGATCTGCACCTTGCATAGGCCCTTTCGTAGCGTGCCGTGGTCATGGCTGAAGACCGGAAGCGTGCCCCAGCCAAAAAGCACGGGGCGTGCCTCCACAACCTCGTAGATGGCCATAGAATAGTAGCTGTTGTAGCCGAGCTGGTTGTAGTTGACCGGGAGCCGCACATACACATTCCAGTCCCGCCTGTTGCCATGGAACTCCCGAAACGGCGTTTGCACCTCCTGGCACACGGGATTGTGGTTGCCGTCGTAGACTTGCACACGGACAAAGAGGCTGGAGTTGGCGGAGACCTTGCTAAGGATCTTGAACGTGGAGGCGGAGGCGAACTTCTGCAGGGCAGAGGCGAGCGCCGGGGGCTTTGGGGTAGTGAGGGAGCGGATCTTGAGGTACACTGGGATGTCGAGCGCCCGGAGCAAGCCGAAATTGGCGGCGGTCTGGCTTTTATCCATGGGAGTGGCTGGCGAGTGGATGATAGAGGTAGGCTACATACGGTAGCGCACCCGTGCACCGCGCACTGTGCACCACCTCTTGAAGCAACTTGCAAATCGCTTGTTTTTTTTCAGATGCATGATGTTTTCGTATTTACATTATCGCGAGCCAGCCCTGCGTTTGCTGGGGCTGGCTCATAGGATCATGTCTTGTGCAGATGAGCAATCGACCGTTAATGACCCTAGACCATTAGACTAGACCGAATGACTTGATGGCCCGCCGATGCAATGATCTGCTTTCTCTGGTCATTGATCCATTTCTTTGCCAGACTAGTACAGACCTGTTTAGTAGGCCCGTTCATTAGGCCTGTTCGTCAGGTCAATGATCAGACCAATCAGACCTGTAGTTGGACTTTAACGAGGCCTGTAATTAGACTTTAACGAGGCCTGTAATTAGACTGTGATGATTCCCGTGATTTAGACCCGTTACCCTAAAGTGATGACCGACGCAGTGTCGAATTTAACAAACTTGACCCGCCGACGCCTAAGATTTATCGGACCTCACATTCTGGCCAAACCACATATACTTCAGATCCGCCGACTCGTCGTCGGAGGAATCGGTGCCGGAACTCGAATGGAGCTGGTAAAATATCGGCTTCTTCTTCTTATCCTTATCAAGCACAGACGGCACGAATTTGAAAGAGCTCGAGCGCAGCAGCCGGGTGCCGGTGGCGCTGCGTGCAGGCATGGCCGGGCCTGGCGGCGTGGATTCCACCAGTTGGTCGTCATTAAAGTGCATGAACCCTTTGTCGCTTGATGGGCTGCCCTTTTCGGAAATGGGACCAAACTTTGGCGTCGATGTTTGGGGCCGCTTTCTTTGGAGCGACCGCACTCGGTTGAGTCTCAGAATCACGTCGTTCATATTGGGCGAGTGCTCGTTGTAATCCTCCAGCTGGTCGCGTGGCGACATGGACCCGTTGGTTGAGAGCCCGGACAAGAGCTGGAGGCGGCCCAAATCCATGCTCTTTTCGTCGTCGGTGCGCATGTTTATCAAGCTGGCATGACTGTTCACTTTGGAGTTGAGATGGTGGATGGGGATGCTGGACGTGGACGAGTAGCGCAATTTCAACGGATGGTAGATTTCCTCATTGGACGCCAATTTGGACAAGTCGATTGTCGAGTTGAAGCCGCTGGGCTCAGAGGTGGGCGACACGTCGGGCGAGATTGGGTGCTGGGGTGCATGCACTATGGAAAAAGTTCGTTTGAACGCCTCGTCGTTCATCACTTTGAGCCGGAACTCCAGCGCGATCCTGTGCTTATTTGAATCCAGCGGGTTCCAGTTTTTGGCTGCTGGGCACAAGGGAACGGGCGGTGGTCGGACCGGATGGTCGGGTGAGGCCTTGTTATCGTACCTAAACGAAGGCCTTTCCTTGGCGTCATCGGTGTGTGGCCTTAAGAGCCCGCCAAAGCCCATGGCTGGGAACTCCTGCTGAGTGTCCAAGTCACCCTTCTTCACAAAGTTGGTCTTGTAGTAAACAATATCGGAATCGAGGTTCAAGGTGGAGTCCATGGAGGGCTTTTTGGCAAGGATGCCCAAGCAGTCCTTTTTAAGCACCCAGTTGCCGTCGGTTTTGACAGCAAAGTTGACCCCCAATTCTGGAATCTCTTGGAAGATCGGGTGGCTGATGAAATGCAGAAGGAAGCTGGAGATGACGTATCCGTGAGCAACCACTATGACCACGGTGTCGGATTTGGCGTTTTGGTAGGTGGCCAATAGCTTTTGAAAATACAACTTGCAGTGTTCCTGGAACTGCTTGTGGGAGATGTCGGGCTCGTTCCAGGGCCCAAGCTTGGTGGTGGGGCGGAAGTTCAGCACAAACTTGCGGTTCTTCATCATCTGGATATTGGGCGTGTACATCTGGTATGCCTCGTTAGAGTCGTAAAAAGGTGGCTTGTTCTCCATTTTTTCGTGGCACCACTCGGACAAGGCAAAGTCTCCTAGTAGCAGGAACTTGGGCTTGAGATCCGGCGCCTTGACGGCCAACTGCTCCTGCAAATGAGTGATGATCAAGTCTGCGGTCTCGCAGCACCGCAAGTATGGAGAAAAGTGGATCATGATGTTCTTTTTCGGCACGTCTTGGGTATGTATAAGTTGGAGAATTTGCATGCAAGTTTCGGCGACTAGCCCGTCGGCGGCCGCCGTGAGTGACAGATCGTAAACTTTGTAGGGGGAATGTAGCGGGGGCTCATTTGTTTTCAGGTGGTCTGCGCGGGGGCCATGCCGCAAGAATAAGAGCTCAGCCATGGTCTCGTGAAATGCAAGGGGGCAGCGCGTGTGTGCTCACACTAGCTTTATGCTTAACTGGGGGGGTGTTTTTGCAGCGTGGGATATGGCCTCTGATTTGTGGTCTTTTGATTTCTGATTTGCGGGTCTTTGATTTCTACCAAATCAAATGGCACGGAGGTTTGGCGGCCAACACAGGCAGTAAAACAAAGAATTGACCCTGGGCTCGCCCGAAAGTTGATGGGCCAACCGGACTGAAAAACGGACCTGAGATGTGGTGGAATGATTTGGGCTGGAAAAAAGGGGTGGAGCCTTCTTTTGGTGCCTTCAGGTAGGGAAAATGCCTGCAATAGGGCGTGAAGAAGGGATGCCTGTGATTGGGTGGAATCTGGTGTCTTTGTACTCCCAAAGGGTTTGATGATGACCTCGACTGATGCCTGAGACTTGTGTGGATGCTGCCTTTCGTGAGCGGAGCCGTTTGCTGTAGGGGAAGTACAGCAGCTGGTGCCAGGATGCAGGAATCGGCGAAGGTATACGTCTGAATCAGCAGCAGTCAAGCGGGGCTAAAAGACCTGGGAGTAAGGGCTTGGAAAGGTGCGGGCAAAAAAAGGCGTTGGTGGCTCTGACCAAAAGAGTGCGTGAGAAGCGCAGCTCCAGGCCGGAATGAGCGAGGTGGGAAGTGGACCGGGTCACACCTACCGGGGGCACCCCTACCGGAAGCACCCACAACCGAGGGACCCACCAGCCACGAGCATCGGTGCCGGGAGACTCACGCTGATGGCCGGGCGATTCGCTCAAACAAATCCCCCATGGGCCCTTGCGGCTACGTTTGTGGCGTGTTCTCAGTCGAGCCTCCGAGGGTGTTTGGCAGGTGGCTAAGTGCATATGACGATAAACACCACCGGGGATGACGTCAGGACCTGCACACAACGCCGCCGGGTCCCTTGTTTCGGGTCGGCTGGTATCGCTTTGAACCTGAACACCGGGCTGGAGGTACTGCATAGCTGGCAAAGGGGACCAGAACCGCCTGCGCCCAGCATCGGGGCCGCCGCTGAAGCATAGCGATGCACCGTGGTTATCAACCGGCCGTGCCTGCAGATAAGCGGCCCGCGTTCGTCACCGCCATCTGGCCACGTGCAGGCACCCTAACGACATGCGAGTACATGCAGGTGCCAGCGATCACGTGCGCAGCGCCTCCAGCAGCCGTCTCCCCTGCCTTGCGACTGTTGTGCAGTACCGCCGTTGTGCAGTACCGATCTTCTGCCAACCTCCTCCAAGGGCGTAGCATCTAACGCTCTTCTCACAACCACTTTCCATGAGAGAACTACTTAGCCCCCTGCAAGTCCGTGAATTGGCCGCCCTGGCTCTAGCAGGTATGTTGCAGTGTGCACACCGCAGACCCCTCAATCGCCACTAACCCCAGCCCGTGACCTATCCTATAGCCCCTACTCCAAGTTTCGGTACGTACACTGATGGATGCCAACCCCTCAGGGGTTCGTCCTTTGGGGTTTGCCCCTGGAATTCATGGCATGTGAAAACTTCAAGTCAAGGCCCAGTCCATCAGTCCAGCCTTGTGTTCAAGTCTATCAGTTCCGTGTTCAAAAGTCATTTCCAGTCACGCTGCTGTTCTCTCTTTCAATCCCATGAATGGTGCGTGCCACGTGTCTGATTGAGGACAATTTATCTCATTTATCTCATTTTAGATTCGTTAACTAGTTTGATTCTGTGGCAGAATTGACCGTTCGCAGCATACAACTGGACATTTAGCTTGGAGATGTGGGGTTGAAAGCTTGGGATTTGGCATGCTGAATTGACTTCCTGGAGGATAGACCTGATTGCTGAATGGGTATGAATAGTGGGTATGGCTGACAATTATCAGACCGATGTTGGGAAAAAGCGACATTCTGGGTGCTTTTTTGCTGGACGACCCATCGGCTTTTGGCTGGCTATTCGCGCTGCTCTTTATGGCTCCTTTGCTCTTATTAACACCAGGGTTGGGTGTGCGCTTTTATTAGACAACGATGAAACGGTGGTCGGGGCCAATGTGGAAAACGCGTCGTACGGCGCATCCATCTGCGCTGAGCGCACAGCAATCACCCGTGCAGTGATGCAGGGCCACCGGAAGTTCCAGGCGTTGGCGGTGGCCGGGGACCATGAGGACCCAATCTCGCCATGTGGCATTTGTCGCCAATTTCTCCGCGAGTTTGGCACTGACATTGCCGTGATCATGGTCTCAGCTTCGGGCCATACGGTGCAACACACCTTGCAAGAGTTGTTGCCCATGAGTTTTGGCCCGGAAAACCTCCAATGACCGGGACTTTTTCTGAGCCCAATCCACTCAATGGGGGTGTATGAGATGTTTAACGAGAGGGCTTTATTGTTGGCTTACTGTGGGTGTACTTGCTGAATTGTTACTTGAACTCTGATGTTCCTACTCAAGTTTAGTCCAGCTTCAAGGTATGGTCTTGCTTTGGTGTTTACCATGACAGGTGCGAGTCTATGCATTTCTGTGCGGCGGGCAACCAAGAGATCAAGACACTTAATTCAAAGAGGGATTACGGAAACCGTAATGCACTTCCAGGCACATGAAGAACTTGTCTAGAGAGATTATTTCCTTTCACGGATACAAGAATTGGAAAGGACGAGTGGAAAGGACGAGTGGAGAGGACGGCAGGAGACGCACATTCAAGGCCTCGGGTGCCACGTCACGTGGCGCGCGGCACTGCACGGCCGCATCTTCTCCCTCGCCTCATCTTGTCCACCACCAATGACTACCGTGTGTTCCTCCAGCCAGTGCGGGCGCCGCACCGAGTCCAAGCTCAAGTGTCCCGTGTGTCTCAAGAACAACATCACCAGCGTCTTTTGTGACCAGAGCTGCTTCCGCTCCGGCTGGGCCAACCACAAGACCATCCACCCGGCGGCTGACCATGCGGTGTTTGACCCGTTCCCCAAGTTCAAGTACGCCGGCAACTTGCGTGCAGCGTACCCATTGACGCCCATGAGGCGGCTCCCGGCGCACATTAAGCGGCCCGACTATGCCCGCAACGGCAAGCCCATCAGTGAGTTCAAGAACGACCGCAAGGGCAAGATCACCATCTTGAGCGAGGAAGAGATGCAAAAAATGAGGGAGGTGGGCCGCGTGGGCCGCCAAATCTTGGACACCGTGGCTGCACACGTGGCCCCCGGGATCACCACTGACCGGCTCGACGAAATCCTACACGAAGAGTGCATCAAGCTCAACGTGTACCCTTCGCCGCTCAACTACTTTAACTTCCCCAAGTCCGTGTGCACTTCTGTGAACGAGATCATCTGCCACGGGATTCCGGATCAGTACGTGCTCCAGGATGGCGACATCGTAAACTTGGACGTGTCGATTTACATGGACGGCTACCACTCGGACTTGAACGAGACGTACTACGTGGGCGACAAGGCCAAGGCCGACCCCGATACTGTGCGGTTGGTGGAGACCACGCGTGAGTGCTTGGACTTGGCAATTGCCACGGTCAAGCCGGGCTTGGTGTTCCGCACCTTGGGGCAGGTGATTGAGGACCACGCCACCAAGAACGGCTGCTCCGTGGTCAGGACATACTGCGGGCACGGAATCAACTCGCTCTTCCACTGCCAGCCGGACATCCCCCACTACGCCAAGAACAAGGCGGTGGGCGTGGCCAAGCCAGGAATGGTGTTCACCATCGAGCCCATGCTCTGCTTGGGCACGTACAACGACGTCACGTGGCCCGACAACTGGACTGCCTCCACCACCGACGGGCGGTACTCGGCGCAGTTTGAGCACATGATGCTCGTGACCGAGACGGGCTGCGAGCTTCTCACGGCGCGCCAGGCGGACTCACCGGGCGGGGCCATTCCCAGAATAGCTTAGATGAAATCGAGAGTGGATTGAGCGTGCGTAGGCAGCGTAGGCGGCGCAGGAAAGGGAGAAGAAGTCGAAAAGAAGAAAAGGAAGCAAAAAGACTGGACGAGTCCGGATTTGAACCGGAGACCTTTCCCATGCTAAGGGAACGCGCTACCAACTGCGCCACACGCCCATTTCTTGGATTTGTTAGGAAAATTCATATGCACTCCAGAATTGAGTATCTATTGACTATGGATTCCCCTAACTTGACTTAGCTCAGCTCAGTCTTAAAAGAAAGAATTCGATTAGAAGGATTGTGTGACAACAAGTGTTCCTAGACATGTGAGTGACATCATGTGAGTGCTGTCACGTGAGCAAACACAATCCATGCAAACGAAGCGAATCGAATTTTCCATGAAGCATGCAATGCATCTTGTGCTCAGCCACGCTGCAACAGCAACGTAGCCCGAATGAGCTGATTGGCGGAAAAATCCCGCAAGGATTACCCGGACGCCAATCCTGAAAAGTATATAAGACCAACAGGTTGCCGACTAGATCAGATCCTCAGGGATTCCTCTAAGTCATACTTCTGTATTCGAATATACACTAGATATCAAGAACTTAATAAGTTATCTCGACCAGCAACCTGTCAAAGTCTAACAGGATTCGGAGAGTCTGGCTTTTTATAATCCATTGTGAGAAGTGAAGGGTTAATTTTGAGGCAAAGAAGTTGGTCGTTTGAAATAGGAAAATATGGGTATAGCAGCACCGGAAAAGAGAATGATCAAGGCTCTCAAGCCGGTGGGTCCATTTGAACAGCCCTGCTTAGCACCGGAACGTAAAACTCGATAAATACATTTCAAACACACGAATTAGTCGCTTCTTGGACCTCAACGGTGGGCGTACTTGACGGTATTCAGCGCTCTTCCGCATACGCTGATTCATTAGAGCCACCTTGCTGGCGTTAGAGCCTTAGGACCGTTGGCAGGACGCCGCGTGTCGTGGAATCACTCAACACTTGCACAAATTTGCCCAGCTATTTTGAGGTCACTAACGTCTAGTGCCTCGGGAAGAGAATCGCTGATATTTCAAGAATTCCTGGAACAAGAAAGTCAGTCGAAAGTCAGTCGGCAGGTGGCCTGATCGCACACCGGTGTAATGCTACCGTATGCCAGAATGCTTATGCGGACTAGTATTAGGCCAGCGTCAGTGCTCCGATTGAAGACAAACTTCCGGAAAAAGAGCCATCGTACCATTTTGTTCTGATAGCTATGATGTTAGACTCCCCATGGGTAGTGTGTCACCCATAGGTGCTCAAAATGGGTTTACTTATCTATTGACTCGCTGCTAATATACTTACAAATAATATTACATGTGTTAATGTATATTGTATTATATAAAATGATATATCAAGAGGTTATGTTTATAGACCCCAAATTATATATAAAGCCAAGATCCATTAGGTGTTGGAAACCTCTTGTAAATATATATTTTTATATTTTTGAAGTGTGACACCAAGACACTTGATTTCATGCTCGCCTCTAGGCCAAGTATCCCCGCCCACCAAAGGTACATGCTAATATTGTTTTTATCTTTAGTTCCAGTATGGGTAGCGCACTACCCATGGATACACTACAGACCGAAGCCAGCGCGATCGGGCTGGACAGTTTTCCATACAAGAGCCGATGATCCCACTTGTTTTAGGGATCCTCAACGAATACACCTTCTCTTAAGTACTTGACGTTAAAAACAACCACAAAAGAACATATATATGATCCTATAAATAATGATATATAAATAAATATTCTAAATATATAACGATTAAATAATATAGCATTAGAAAAGATTCATGATGATAAAGATATTTTAGCTACTATACTTATACACGCTGTTACATATAAAGTGCATAATTATATACTACTATACTTTAACGATGGATGTGCGGCTAGACGCGGTCCGACGTCGGACCTTGCCTTGGCTCTAGGCTCGGCCCGAACCGCCTGTTTCCCTTTGTCCAAGTTCTGGACCGATAGGCCCTTATCTCGAGGAGGCGTGTCCGGTCGTCCACTGCACCACTAGCCCGATTAAAGTCGTGTCTATATAACGGCCCGAATACGTGGCGCCGCCGTGGCCGACATTAGTATATAGCCCGGGTGATTGCCCTTGTTTTACGGATCGTCAACAAAGACGTCTCTCATAAGTCCTTACGCCTCATCGCCTCATCGAACCCGAGAGTTCCACAGGTGTAAATATATAATCGATTTCTTGAAGAAAGCTGATGTATAGAAATGCATTATTTATATAGGTAATAGAGTGTTCTCACTCTTGATTTTGAAGGAGATCTGGATTCTTCTTTGATTGACCCCATTCTCTACTTCCTATATTTTATCTCATGGGAACCGAGCCCAACCCGTATACAAAATATATGTAGCCATTTAGGCAACATTAATTCTTCTTAGAACTGCTCTCCGAACGTACGTGATAGTTTCCCATCATACGACTCTCCGAACGTACGTGATAGTTTCCCATCATACGGCTCTCACTGCTAACATCTATTTTAAATTCCCGCCCAAAAACATAAGCTTATGCTTTTTTTATATTAGGGCGGGCATATCTAATTCTTATCTTTTAACATTATTTTGTTTTACTTTTCTCCCTCAGGTTTTTGGTATCTTTGAATAATTTTTTGTTTCTGGATCTGTTAAATATCTTGCTCATTTTTTAAATGATTTAGCCATAGATTTATACTTATGTTTACGACTAAGAGTCTGAGCACATGATGCTTGTAAATATCAAACTAGTGATGATAAGCTACTTAGTAGCAAAACTATAATAATTAAGCAGATGATTTATTTTAGAGTTATAATAATTTAATCTCTCATTGTGAGTTTTAACAGTTGAATAATTACTTAGGAGTGACGTTGGACGGGTAATGCCCGCCGTTCGGGCGGTGATGGTGATTTCTTTGCACTAGTCATTTTTCTCATTAAATCTAATAACTTCTAGATTCAATAATCACTGAATTGTTTGAAAGCGGGCGGTTACCCGCAGCTAGCTGGGAATTAAGTGGTTTTTCCTCGTTTAGCCTCTGAGTAGCGAATCTCTTTAACACTGCTGATTATGATGGCCCTCATAGGTCTCCTGACCGTTAAGGCGTTCCTAGTTTGTGTATCTGCCGATGAAAACTTCTCTGGGCGACGATAACTTCTCTGGGCGACGATAACTTCTCTGGGCGACGATAACTTCTCTGGGCGACGATAACTTCTCTGGGCGACGATAACTTCTCTGGGGCAAGGCGACTCTTTTGCCGCCATTTAAGGAGGATTGGGGATTGACAGATATTCCTCGGGGATTTAGTAAGTTCCCGGACTGTGGGCACCTTTCTGTCCAGGCCTGTCTGATAATTGGTAGCCATTCCACGATGCTTCTGACGAACGGACCCTCCACAGACTGAACATTAGTCTGGGGCCATTTCTCTGGTGAATTGCTTCACAACTCCTAGACTGGGCAGCAAGGCAGGTGTACACCTTTACACACTATAGATGTAGAAGTGGGGTCTTGGAAAAGGGGACGTGAACTCCGGTTTATCACGATAATTTACAAATTTGCTTCCAAACATTCCGCAGTTGGCTAGACGCCAAGGCAAACCACACACTCTGGGTTGAAGTTTGGGGAATCCAGCGTTGTTACAATACAAGTTTCTCAAATCAAACCCAAAGAATTCCAAAAATCAAGGGCTCTCCTGCAGGCAGGAAGAGTTCCATACTCTTGTATAAACGCTGTGTCCTGCGGGGCGCGAGGGATTCCGGGTCATTTCGTAGAGCCCATGTTTCATCGCTTAGTTGGCCGTGGCAACTGTTTACAGTGATGTGCTGCGTATCTTCCGTTGTGGATGCAGCTCAGAGCCCGTGTTCGTAGGGCCTTGAGCATGAAAGCAGCATGGTGAAGCAGTCACTTGGGGGAAACAAAAAGGGGAACAGCGGGGTTCTTACGGTGGACGCAGACCCGAGGAATAGGTGAGGCAGAAACGCCAGACCCGAGGAATAGGTGAGGCAGAAACGCCAGACCCGAGGAATAGGTGAGGCAGAAACGCCAGACCCTCGTACTGGGTTTGCTTGGGGACGGTGAGTAGCCACGGCCTATGTTCCGTGGTCCAGGTTCGAATAACACAGACTTCTATACCTCCTCTTGGGACCATAGTAAGCCCACGAGGCGGACCCTGCATTAAAGAGGCGAACGCTGCATTAATGAGGCGAACGCTGCATTAATGAGGCGAACGCTGCACTCATGAGGCGGAGCGCTGCATCAATAGGGTTGCAGACCTCTTGGGCAAGCGGAGCCGACCCGAAATGGCACGACTGCACAAAGGCATGGCCACTGGGGCCGCTTTGGGCCGAGGGTATGTGCCGCGGCCATACGCATATCGGGTCGCAACGCTACTGGCTGCGAAACTGGCCTGCGCCGTCCCTGCGCGAACCGGCGACAGGGAGCCTCACCGGGCGTAGGCCAGCTAATCTGTGCCCTGAATTTCCCTATCCGGATCGTAGAGGATGATGCGGTCTTCCTTTTCCGAGGGGAATGACTTTGACTAAAGTCGGGGGTGACTTCATGGTCTCTTCGAAGTATATGTGGACCTCCACTCTGGGGATTCAAGTGTGAGTCCACATGAATCTACACGAGACGTATTTCTTGTGGGTGTGGAATGGTCATTCTAGGCATGTCTCACCTCGGCTCACCTCGTCTCACCTCCGTCATGATCACATTGCAGCTTTCTGCTGTGGGGTGTCAAAAGGATGGAGCAAAATAGTACCAGACCAAAAAGCCTTGACAAGATCTCAGCTGAACAAGACGAAAGTCAGCCGATTCAGCCGAATTGAGTCAATTGTCGGCAAGTTCCAAGACGCTGCCAGTGTCCGGTTCGATGTAAGCTCTGTTGAAATTCGCCAGACATCACACTGACCACACAGTACGTAAAAGCTGCAAGGAATGTTTACGGTATACAAAGGAACACCACCCCAGGACTCATCTATCACTCAGATCCAGACTGCCACATTCGTGTATATTCCGACGCTGGCTAAGCTTCCGAAGAACTAGATAAAAGACGCTCAGTTACTGGATACAACAGATCATTATGGATCAGGAATCTTTAGAGGAACTTACAGAAGAGAAACGACTCCAAGTATTCTGTGACAATCAAGCCGCAATCATGACGACCCAGGAAATAAGCATTCCGACGGATCAAGGCATGTCGGTGTTAAAGTGGAACTCGTCAGAGTGCCAGGAATGGGGTATTAATATTGAGTGATTGACGAGAATAATATAGAGAATTGATAGGGAGAATCAGCACCAAAGATAGGGAAGTAGGGACTGCAAGAAGTGTGTTAATAAAAGACATGTTAGATCGCAATGGATATATTGGCTGGATACAATATCTGGACTATATCTCGACTATATCTGGACACTATGGGTGGATACAATATCTGGACTATATCTCGACTATATCTGGACACTATGGGTGGATACAATATCTGGACTATATCTCGACTATATCTGGACACTATCTGGACTATATCTCGACTATATCTCGACTATTTCTGGACACTATGGCAGGATACAATATCTGGACTATATCTCGACTATTTCTGGACACTATGGCTGGGGCAGGAGGGAAGGTGGATGAGTTCCTTGATGGTGGACGGAAACTCGTTGTTGAGAAACCAGTTGGTGAGGATACGTTTATGTCTATTACCCTCGGTCTGGAGGGTCGAGTCTTCCGCAAACCGGCAACATCGTCAGAACTCGACCCAAGTCCACATCGCCCCGGGGGAAGGCTCATGCATCTACGATAATCTTGGCCAGCGACAACTTCGTCAAAGCTTCCACCGCAAAGTGACACTGCTGGGTCTGTTTTGCCATGACCAAACAAGAAAGCGGTAGTGGATCCGCAGAAACACCCAGGGAAGTACGGTTTGTTACAGAGCTTACAGGCCACGCGAAAGGTGGCACGCAACCCAGCAAATCGTCCATTTGTGGCCATGATTTGCTCCGAGTCAATAGGGACAGCCACCAAAGAGGTTCGTCCCAAGCATCCCATGGCACATAAAGTTGTTGAGGATGCAACCAAGTCCGTTTTGAATTTGAAGTACTACTTCACGGCAGATCCAGTGAACAACTGCATCAAGCCTTGCTAGTTTGAAGTGCAAGTGGAAACGGGAGAGAGCAAGGAGTGCTGATGAGTTGCTCAAGGAGAAAATGAGGCATGATTACCTGTTTGTCGCTAAAGAGGCATTTTGGAGGGCGCAAGGTGGAGGCGCAAGTTGGTGCAGGTGATGAGGTATTTGGAAAGCTAAAGATGCAAAAAGTAGTGATGTTTTCGTGAAAGGCTCGGAGAGGTGCAGGGCAGAGAAACAAATACCAGAGTCCAGAGGTTTTCCTTGACGCCGTCTAAAACAAGCTTACCTCCACGGCAATCCATAAAGTACGACTCATGTCCGCCGAAGCAGCGGAATTTGCTCATTGCGGCGAGAAAAGCCGGGATTCAAGAACAACATCCCGAACATCGCAGGTTACGCCGTCGCAGGTCACGCCGTCGCAGGTCACGCCGTCGCAGGTCACGCCGTCGCAGGTCACGCCGCCGCAGCTTCAGCGGACGGAGCAATCCGAGTGTCTGTTCTGGACGCTCTTATTCCATTGCTGTAGGGCCATAAGGAGGAAAGTCGAAACTGCTAAATGAAATGCAATCAATGCAAACTGCGCAATTATAATAACTTGACTGAGATCACAAATAACTTTAGCCTAGTAATATTTAGATCCTTTATAACTATTATATGCTTTACCTTCACTCCAAAGTTGAGCTGCTTTTTGTGCTTCTACAAGATGGCAAAAAAAATCTATAAGCTCTTTATTTAAAATCATAGACGAATAACGTATTTCATAGCTGGGTCTAAACTTAATTATATAATCAATACAACAATTTAGCATAATACTTGCTACATGAATCAAACTATCATTGTAGATAATATATATATAACACTTTATAAATTCCCAGTTATTTTAACATAATTACGTAAATTTGATTGCATTAATTGCATTTTATTCACCACCAATTTATTATCAGATTTATTTTCTACTATTCTACGCTGTATTTTTATCCACTTTTCTAAAAGTGCTAGATATTTTTTGTTCGATCTACCATAATGGAAACAATATTATTACCTAACCCTTAAAAAATATATATATAGCATTACTTAGAAAGTTATACTCATCAGTTGAAGGAATATATACTTTACGTTTTCAGGAAATAAAGATTGCATTAAGTTAGTAACTTAATAAGCTATACTATTTAAACTATTTGTTAAGTATACGACTCTGTAACCTTCTTTAATATAAAATATAGTTAAGCATGCTGCTGCATAAGTTTTACCTGTACCAACACCATAAAATAATAATAGCCTTTTATAAGGATAGAATACTTAGCATTTAAAAGTTGCGGATCATAAGCTAATATACCTTCGGAATCCATCCAATAAGCTATACTATCCAAATCACTTCTGGATCATTAAATATCTGAGGCTCGCCAGTTTTAACCCGAGAGTAGTCAATAACGTCATAAATCATTCTTTTATCTCAATTTGCTTATCAAAAGAACGGTTTTGTTCTTCAAGAGTACTAATAACATCAGTATTTAAAGATTTTTTAATTTCTTGTATCTCATTTATGCTCATATTATTAGATATTGTCGGCTCGTCCACGAGACAATGCCGCGTCCTACACCCACTGTGACCCGGGTGTGTCGGTGTGACTGCCTGGGCATCTGCCAAGTCCGCCTGCGCCTTTCCTGAATGAGGTGGTGCCCGCGTCGGCCTCATGGCAACTTTGGATCCTGCACTGGCCCAAGAGAAGATGGCGGAAAAGGTCGAGGGTCATTTTAACGGCGACAGATTCTTTGTCGCCCAAGATCTCTGGGTCACAATCAACCTGGCCACCAAACCTGCCACGTGCAATCCGAGGAGAAACCAACGCACGTCCCGAGAGGCGTGTCCAACGCCCCGCCCGCTTTCGTAGCGTCGTGGTTTTTCGGATGCAGTCCCGCAGATACCTCTCGGGCTGAAACAACGGGAGCTCTCGGGCTGAAACAACGGGAGCTCTCCGGCTCGAACCAGCCTCGGACCAAGTCACCCAGCTGGCGGACACCCCTATCCGGCCGACCAGCCAGCTGGACGTGGCTGGCGTGTTCCTTGAACAGCCCGACGCCAGCTCGTACATCCCCAGGTACCAAGGACAGGTGTCATACCTCTCATGCTAAGGCCTTGAAGGCACCGAGCATAGTGTTCTTGGAACCCCCAGGACTACCCCGTATATGTTAAGTAAAGTTAGTTAGAAACGCTAAAAATAGATTTAATAAATAAGATAAGAAATTCATATAAGAAGTATAAAATAAAATATATAAAAATAAAATATTGAATGAAAATAGAATATTAGAAAAGTAATTATTCAAGGTAAAAGGCATATTTTTAAGGGGACAAAAATTACGCATTTTATTGTTCCAATGAGGTGCAAACAGATCAAGCATCTGAAGAAAGACTGATTCCATTGTCTTTGAGGAGATAAACTTGTCTTCTTCTGAGAGTAATTCGTCTTCTTGCTCATCGTGTTCGTTCTCGTGTGCTAGCTCCTTCTCTATCAAAGCGGCGCTTCTCACAAGGAGCGTCTCCACCACGTGGGACGAGTACTTGTGGTGGGACAAAGCGATCATGGAACAAATCAGCGAGACGCTCCTTCGTTTGTTCAAGGTGATGAAACCGGACTGGCCAACTTGGACAATGTCACATGCTTCTTTCAAGATGTTTGATGAAGCCTTTCAGTCATGATAAAGCCTTTCCAAGATGTCATGATAAAGCCTTTCCAAGATGTCATGATAAAGCTTTTGGGTCATTGAATGTGATTATCTCAGTGAAAACCCTGATTGGTTGAAAATTGAAACAATCATATAGGATAGAAAATAGGGCTTCAAGCTTAGAGAGTCTGGGGCGAGCACATGGACTACCCCTCTATGGGCTGTTTGTACGACTGTGATTTCTAAGCTTCTCCTTCGGTCGCTGTGGTGGGAACTGCCCGAATGGGGAGTAGTGGTAGAATGACTAGATATTAGCTTTTCATAAAACTAATAACCCTCGGCCTGTTTTGCAAGGTGCTCCTTTCCGTGCAGGGTGTTTTTGGAATCCGGGATCCTGTCTTTCTATGAGAAGCATAGTTTGTACTGGGTAGTGAAAATGATGGTACTGGGGAGTGGTAACATGCTGAAAGAAGGTGATATAGGTGATAAAATGATAAATTCCAGCAATGATTCACATGCCTGTTGATCAGATATCCGGGATCATATAAGTTTGACAAGAAAGTAAGGTACATGAAGATTCCATTTCTACTTTCGTAGCATGGTTTTTAGTGTATTGTCAAATAAATCTAAGAATTCATCATTCACTAAATTTAATTGCTAGTTCTTTGGAAGGTATTCTTGATGATCCCTACAAGAGGAGCTTCCAAATTAAAACCTGGTCTGGGCCATATGAGGCCTCAGGCCCAGGTGAGGGGCCTGAATGCACGTCTTCAGTCGGCGAGGGTCTTCAGTCGGAGAGGGTCTTCAGTCGGAGAGGGTCTTCAGTCGGCGAGGGTCTTCAGTCGGAGAGGGTCTTCAGTCGGAGAGGGCCTTCAGTCGGTGAGGACACGATGGCGCCATCTTGGCTCCAAATGGAGTGGCCAGAAGCCCAAATCGCCCAATTCCCAATCTGGCTTATTTTGGGCCCAAGTGGTGTCGGCGACGGGATTTCCCTGCATCTGAGAACACCACGTCATTGCATTTCGAGTGGAAACCATCGCGCGGCACCTGATCGCGTGCAACTGCTGCCGCCTCGTCTCAGCTTCGGAGATAGCTGGTCGCGATTGGACACGCCTCTCGCCACGTGGGTTCCCGATGATCCTTCTGGTGACTGCACGTTGCAGGCCAATTGTGTGTGCATGGACAACTCCCACCCCCCAGGTGCAACTCTCGGTCTCTTGTTGGGCACTGGAGGTCCATGCTTGTGAAAGTTGGGGTGGGGGCACGGGTGTTGCATGGAGAACACCTTGATCACTTCTGTGAGTTCTGCTCCGGGTTATTCCGCGGAGCGCCGGCTACACGCTGATAAACGGCTCCGCACCGGAGTTTGTTGTGTCGGATGTTTGTCTTCACTGGTTGCGGCCGTCTCGGTAGTTATTGAGACCAATGTCCGAGGCGAGCGGCGAAAAGTCATTTGTATCCGCAACTGGCTGATGGAAAACTGAGACGGCACCACTAACTCGTAGCTGACCGGCTATTTGACTCCTGCGATTTCGAAGACACCAGGGAAGTTGGAGCGACGTTTTCGGAAAAGTCTGGACTTGTGTGGGTCCGGGTGTCCTGCAAGACAGTTATCATCCACGTGAACATATTGGCCTGCTTTGAAGGTCCTTGCGCTTGCGATCGAACTGGGTTTTGCTTTTTCGAAGGACTCACCATGAGCTGCTAGCGCGGATTGAGGTGGCCGATCTAATTATCGACGGCGCTGCGATGCCGTGAGCGAGCAGAAACCACCCAAAATCTGTTGGTACTGTAGGGGTATAGCCAAGATCCACTTTGAAGAGCGATTTCCCTTGAAGGAACGTAGATCATCACACTTGCAATCAATTGAATAAGAGCTTGGCAAAAACCATTGATACCACAACACCGCAGCCCTTGGCATTAGATCTGTCACCATTAGTCATTAGAATTTCATAACCACATTGACATCACCATTTAGAGCCCTTCAAACTCCACGAATCATCAATAGCCCCATTGAACACGTTGAAAGGAACTGAACACCACTCATAAAGTCATCTTGAATCATCATTGGGAAACCAATGCACCACACGAATCCATTAAAATTGTCATAAACATTGCCATCAAATTTGACATCACAGCATCTTTAACACCAATACAAAACCATAAGCTCACCATAAATACCTTCCAAGCTGGAAATAGCAGAAAAGACACGCGAAATGCAAGCAGAAATAAAGGCATAATCCCCTAATTTGTGCTCTGAGTCGATTGTAACTTTAAAAGTGAACGACACCAGCCCTTTTCTTGGGCTCGAGGCTAGGCCGCTTGGTACAACCGCTGAAGATCTGGTGCGAGGCTAAATAGCAGCGACGGGGAAGAATTTAGGAGCATAGCGAAGGACAAAACTGTTGCCTCCAGTGCCTCCAGACTAGTTTCTTCTCTTGGCATTGGACGAATTAGACTACCAAACCAAATCAGCCTAAAGTCACCATTCCATAAAATCATGTCACCATTGACGCCAAAAGCGTCATGAAATACCATGAAATCACCATAAGGATAACCACCATCAACACAATTGACATCAGCAATCGGTGAAATCGGAATCTCTTTCAGTTACTCCATCAAACTCACCAACTTTTCACTTAGTCAATTAAGACACGTACGTCTTCGCATATAAATGTCCCAAATCTTTTCTTTCGCAGTAGATTTCCGTTCGATTCCTTCAAATGTCCATTTTTTGATTGGATACGCCGCCATATCAACAAGATTGGTATTTAAAGATATAAATCTTTTCGCGAGATTGAAAACCCGGCCGAACTTGGCAGAAGTTTGGAGTTCTCTTATGCCATGGACTCGACTTTGAACTAAATCTTTCGATCCTTGAATGTCCCGTAGTCTTTACACACTGATCGGTTCCTTCCACTTCACTTTGTCTCTTTGTAGCCATTAAGATGATTCATCAATTCATGTAACATGAGCAATGAATGATTTTTTGAGCATTTCTGAGCATTACTTGACCGCTTGATGCCTCGTTTCGAATTTCTGTTGATTATGGTTTGTTCCTGTTTTCTTTTCAACAGCATTGAAAGGACACCAATTTAGATTCATGAGAGAATTCCATGATGATGTATTTCACGCATACCAATTTTGTCTATGTGTCTTCCAGAGTAGCTATGCCAAAGGTTCCAACAAGACAGTAGAGCAGATAACTGTATATTTCCAATTGCACGTAGAATAACGGCGTACAACTTTTTCTGGAAACACTTGCCTCAGGATCACCTTTGCCATTCAACAACCAAAGATCACCAAGTTTCTGGAACCAATGGGGAAAGAAAATACACCAGAAGCTTCAGTCCAACTATCGCCCGAAAATGAATGTGAACAATTTTTTCATGATTTGATTCAACAATGATCAAATCAACATTGATCCAAATATTAATCAATGGATCAACACTGATGATATCAAGGATTGAATGAAGGATAACAGTCAACAAGATTGAGTCCACAATAACCTTCTCTAGGTTAATTGCATTGACTAGGCTCCCAAGAGTATGTGTACTTCAGTCCCAGACCGCTTTCTGATAACCTGAATCTCGGGCACTTGAAATTTGCCCCTTTTGAAAAAATCTCATCTTGATGAGCTTGAGTATCTTAAGTTCGTGGTAGTCGATGCGAGGTTGATGAATGTTCAAATATGAAGCGTCTCTTCTTTAGTATGCTCCATTTCAAATGGGCCCACTTCGTCAATTCCTCAAGGAATCAATTCTGTGACTACAGTGTCACATAATCCAAAAGCTTTGATTATCGTAAGGCGCCATGTAAGGTGGTTGATCAGCGCCTTATCAATGATGAGATAGATACAGATATACCGACACAGCAGAAGGTGAACGAGGATGGTGCACACAAGTGTCAATAATAAAGGAAAAAACTGAAGCATGTCAAAAGATTTGGTTAAGGAGTTGGCAGAAATTAACCCCAGAAAATAGTGTGCTTGAATGAGATTGAGCCAATTATTGTGTTGAGTATAATGGGAACCGAGGAGAGCTTTGTTGGTTGGGGAAAGTTTGATCCGGATTTTCAATTGAGAATCAAATGGCAAACTGCTTCTAGTGAAGCCCATGGCAGTGGGCTCGGTACATAATTTCGGCACAGGATTATGAGTGAGCCCATACGTAGCAGACACAGTGAACAATATACGGCAGTGGTTCCTGGTTTAGGGTCTGATCAAGGTTTCTTTTGCAAGGACGCGTATTGGAGAATGTTGTTATAGTCGGGTTTCCCATTGAGTTCTCGACATAGGCTCCTGCAGGGCCATGAGTTTGGAGCAGAAAGTCTTCATTCATTCTTGATTATGGCCAATGTGGAATTGAGTTCACAACAGAAGTTCGAGGTACAGAAACCCTGTCAGCGATCCGTTGAGATTTGGGCAATGATATTGCAGCAAAGGCTTGGCTCACTTTATGATCGATAATTTCCTGCAGACAAATCTTCAGCGATGACTCCCTTAGCGTGGTTCTTCGCGGAGTTCTTCATCTCCTTACACTTCATGGATAGTTTTCATTTCTTGGCACAACGAGTTCTTCTCTTGCGATAACTCAAGAGGCATTTTCTTGATGGATTGAGCATTTTCTTGATGGATTGAGCATTTTCTGGTGAATTGAGCATTTTCTGGTGAATTGAGCATTTTCTGGTGAATTGAGCATACATAGCGGGATTTCGTGAGTGGCTCCTTAAACGCCCCGACCAGGACTGACGGTTGTCATCTCTAGCCCTCCCACAACAAACATCGGAATGGGCTCATCTGGAAATGCGGCACATAAATATGGAGAGACCAAGGTCGTCGATAAAAAGGAGGACATAACAAGGGGAAAACCTAGGGCATTATATAGAAAAGGAAAGGGTAGGGAAAGGTAGGGAAAGGCAGGAAATGGGTAGGGGGTAGGGGGTAGGGGTAGGGAGCATGCTCGGAGGTGCGGCCGTTGGCCTCACGTGACCGGCCGCCCCCATACGCGCACTAAAACTTTTCTCAACACCTCCAACCCCATGTCTTCCTCTATCCAGCTCCTCAACCCCAAGGCAGAGTCCATCAGGCGGGCGCAGGCACTCCAGGTTAACATTGCCGCGGCCCAGGGTCTCCAGCAAGTGTTGGCATCCAACCTCGGGCCAAAAGGCACGCTCAAGCTCTTGGTGGATGGCTCAGGCAACCTCAAATTGACCAAGGACGGCAAGGTGCTACTCACGGAAATGCAGATCCAGCACCCGACGGCGGTGATGATTGCGCGAGCCGCCACGGCACAAGATGAAATCACCGGAGACGGCACCACCACGGTGGTGATGTTAGTCGGGGAGTTGTTGAAGCAGGCGGAGCGGTTCATCTCGGAGGGCGTGCACCCGCAGATCTTGGTGGACGGCTTTGAAACGGCGCGTGAAGCGTCGTTGGACTACTTGGCTGCCTTCAAGCAGACGCCCGAGCTGTTCGACCGCGAGTTCTTGCTCCAGGTGGCGCGAACCTCAGTGGCCACCAAGGTCACACCCGAGTTGACCGATGTGTTGGCGCCTATTGTTACCGACGCGGTCTTGTCGGTGCAGGGCGAGGACAAGAAGAACATTGACTTGCACATGGTGGAGATCATGACCATGCAACACGGCAATGCTTCTGACACTCTGCTTATCAAGGGCTTGGTGTTGGACCACGGCGCCCGCCACCCGGACATGCCACGTGCGGTGAAAAACGCGTACGTGTTGATTTTAAACGTTTCCTTGGAGTACGAGAAAACAGAAGTCAATTCCGGGTTCTTCTACTCCTCCGCAGAGCAAAGAGAGAAGTTGGTCAACTCCGAGCGCAAGTTTGTGGATGAGAAGTTGCGCAAAATCGTGGACTTGAAGAACGAGGTGTGTGGATTGGAAAGCGACACCGGCTTTGTGATCATCAACCAGAAAGGCATTGACCCCATGTCTTTGGACGTGTTGGCTAAACACAACATCCTTGCATTGCGCAGAGCAAAAAGACGCAACATGGAGCGGTTGCAGTTGATTGTCGGAGGCGAGGCCCAAAATTCCGTGGACGACTTGACGCCCGAGGTGTTGGGCCGTGCCGGCTATGTGTACGAGGAGAGCATTGGCGAGGACAAGTTCACGCATATCACCGAATGTACCGAGGCACAGGCTCTGACCATTCTCATCAAGGGCCTGACCAACCACGTATTGCAGCAGACCAAAGATGCGGTGCGGGATGGCTTGCGTGCAGTGGCCAATGTGGTTAAGGATGAGGCCATTGTGGCGGGTGCAGGAGCCTTTTTCATGAGCTGCAACCACCACCTATTATCGCTGAAAATCATGAAGGGGCGCACCAAACCAGGGATCAAGGCTTTTGCCGAGGCTCTCCTCGTGGTGCCCAAGGTCTTGAGTTCCAATGCCGGCCTCGACTCCTTGGAGACGGTGTCTGCGTGCCAGGACGAAATCATGGACGGCCACGTGGTGGGCATCGACCTAGGCTCGGGTGAGCCCATGGACCCTGCACTAGAGGGCGTGTGGGACCTGTACCGAGTGTTGCGGAACGCCATCTCTGCTGCTGCCGGAATCGCGTCCAACTTGCTTCTTTGCGATGAGCTTTTGAAGGCTGGCAAGCTGTCGTTGAAGGGAGGGCCTCAGGGCCAGCCACAGGGTATGCCGCAGGGCATGCCGCAAGGTATGCCTGGAATGATGTAGAATTAGATTCATAGATGTAAGATCAAGAGAAGGACAGAGTGATGGACTGTATAGAGTGCCAGGAGACGGGACAGGGGGCGGATAAAGACGGATAAATTCAGAGAGCCGTTAAGAGCTGGAACAACATACCCAAATAGGCAAATAGTCCGAGAATCGCCGACCCGGTACGCCGCGCAGATACGGGCTGAAACTCCGGTATACAAACCGTGCAACCGAGCAGGCCCGTATTTTCAAGGGCCAATGCCCGAAATGGTATCGCGGTGTGCGGGTGTGGCATGCACGATATACCGGACTGAGATGATAAAAAGGTACAGGTTTTGGTCAGGGATGCGTTCGGTGCGTGTTTCGTTTAGGCTCTCTAGAGGCACGCATGTCCTAAAATGGTGCATGTTGCATAGAGACAAATCCGGCAATGCAGATAGCCGGTAGGGAACGCCAGGCCATACGTGCATTGCCCACGAGCCGCTGCGTAGACCCATTTTAGAATGACATACTGGCATGAAACAGTCTCCAGCGCCAAATTCCGAGGGGTATCTAAGCATCTAGGGAGCCACGGATGGCACATGAGCATGAAGCATGCCAAGCATGCAGCACCGTGCGCAAAGGATTACAACTCACTTTGTGCATGCAGAAGACGAAATGAGGACATAACACGTGGAGCACCCTCCCCTTGCTTTTTGTCGGCCATTCAGCCGTACTCAGGCCAACGACATTCCTGAGAAACAGATGCCAGGGAAAAGTAGCACATTGAGGCAGCAGGGCGGCAAACAAAGATCCCTGCAGGAAAAAGCACGGTCGTCTTTGATCTATGCTCGCAAAAAAATTAGGTTGGAGCATCTGCACAAGCAGGCGAAAAAGTCGCTCGCGGTTGCTGTCCACGGATCAAGGGGAAATCGCCTGCAAAGCAGCGAAAGCATACACGGCGCGTCGGGAGCGCCATCCGCACCATGCAGATGCCTGGCTAGAATCGGGGTATCAGACAGAATGGAAGCCCAGCATAGGAGCTCCAAACAGTGCATAAGTAGGTGTCCACACATGCATGCACGCCCATGCTTACATGCCCATGCTTACATGAAAGAGACATACATGATGCGCCAATCTGCATGGCAGGGAGAGAAAAAAGCGCCCTAGGCTTTATTTTTTAATTTTTTTAATTTTTTTGATTTTTGCTTTTCGCCTGGTTGTTTCGTTTCTTCATGCAGGCTGGGCACCATTAATCGTTTAAGCATATGTCTTTATATCTAGTTCCTGACCCTGATACTACTGCAACGCGTTCGGAGTTTTCCACACTACTCCATTTTTCTGTTTCCCACCTTATTTTGTCCATATCCTTTTAATCGTCGTGTCCCCACGACATTGTCGTCCCCCATACAAAGCATCATATAATCCTTGCCGAGGAGCAGTTCATGGATCTCAAATCCTCTAGCCGTACGTTGTTTACTTTGGGACCCGGGCCCGTGTTTTCATCTGGCGGCAATGGGCAAATGTCGGGCGGTGTGCTGCGCCTTCCAAGCGTGTCGCGTGTCGTGGTGGTCGATACGCCTGAAGCTGCCAGCCGGTGGCGGATGGAGGCCCAAAGTCGGATGTCTTGTGTCGGTGGTCGAATGGCAGATGGCAGATGGCGGCCCTGTCCGAGCGCCGGCCCGGCCCTGAGGCACCGACATTACGACACCGACACGGCGACACCGGCACAATGACCCCCCGACCCACGGCCCCACGCCGAAAGCGCCCCACGGCCCCACGCCGAAGGTGCCCCACCGTCCGACCGGAAACATGGCCCCACGTCCCCCCAGGCCCCCGGTCCCTCTTTGCGACATTGTCACACATACTAACCGCAGAACCATGAGCAGCCAAAACCCAATCTCGCAATATCAAGCCACGGCGAATGGCGGCGGCGAGGAGCTCGTCCCGGCCCGAAACAAACCGCCTGGGCAACCTCTCCCGAAGCCGTTGCCCCAGCAGCTCCAAATGTCGCGTCTGCACCAGCCCAATCTACTACCACAGCAGTACTACAATCAAGGGAAAATATATGACAAGTACGCTGGAACCGACGCGATGCAAGTGCCCGTGCAGGGCCTGCCCGGCGGCGGCGGGGTCAATGTCGGCGCTGGCAATGTCGGGGTTGGCAATGTCGCCCCCGGAACCATGGGCACCGTCGGCGCCAGCGCCTCCAACCCCGCCGCTAACATGGTCATGATGCGGGGCCTCCCCCAGGCATACAACCAGATGCCCATGCATGCATATACGCTCGGCCCCGGCGAGATGATCAACAATAACTACGCTACCTTCCAGATGCCCGCGGAGCAGTGGGACCAGTTCGGCACGGGGATGCGCCAGCTGCCCGGCAATGCAGCCAGCGGGCCTGGTGGCCCCGGCATGACCATGGGCGGCGTGGGCGGCGGCGTGTCGCAGCTCGGAAGCAATGTCGTGGACAAGAAGCCGCGGGCACGTGCGCACGGGTCGCGGGGCTCGCTCAGCAGCGACTCGCAAGACGAAATCGCCGCCAAAGACGGCGACTTTGACGGCGACGTGCCCCAGTCGGCCGGCGGCCTGGCGAAGGTGGCCAAGCGGTCCCGCATGGGCTGCCTCACGTGCCGCCAGCGCAAGAAGCGCTGCTGCGAAACGCGCCCCAAGTGCACCGAGTGCCTCCGGCTCCGCTTGACCTGCACATGGCCCAAGCCCGGCACCGAGCACAAGAACAAGCCCAAGGAGGTCAAGAGCGAGGAGAACACCATCGAGCATGACGTATACGGCAAGATCAAGGTGCTACGAGGGATTGTGGAGTACCGCAGCGACCAGTAGCGCGTGCGCGCCGGCGGAGCGGGGCGGGCCGCGGGTCACGTGGCCCGGCCCGATGTCCGCGGCCCGTGGCAGCCGGACTATATGTAATATATCTGACTATGACTAATTTAATACGATGGCGGAGCAGCGGGTGAGAAGCGGAGACAATGTCGCGGCGGCAAGGGTTTAGGTGAGCGGAGACAATGTCGCGGCGGGAAGGGTTTAGATGAGCGGAGACAATGGCGCTTCGGGCGCCCGCAATGTCGTGCGTGCCAAGGCTTGACAATGCATGTACGAATGAGCCCCAGACAATACATTCGGAGGTCCGACAATATCGTACATACGGACGTCCGACAATATCGTACATACGGACGTCTGACAATGGCCCGACGTGGGGCCAACGTTCGCCGATGCCCCATGCCTGATGTGCAAACAGAGCCGTTGCACAATGTCGCACGGCTGGTGGCCGGTGGGACACGTTCAGATTCGTTTCTCCTTGCGACACGCTTGTCGGACTCCCCTGGGCTCACCCATGCGCAATGTCTCGCCACCACGACACCCCACGACACGCATTGCATACCCCAATCTGTTCCGCTACTTATCGCGCTTGCTCTTTGCTGTGTCGTGCTACTCCAACCGTCATGTCGCCATGTCTCCACCAGCGGCCTCCAATAGGCCGCCTTTGTTTCTACATGTGGAGTCTGCTCAGCTGCACCATTTCGGGGCCTGCACAAACCCCCAATGTGCGTCGTATATGCAGTACCAAGGCGTATTCTCGGTCTTTAGCGGAGAGGGGAGCCGGGTTCTTGCTGGAAGCAGTCACGTGCCTCCGTCAGCCAAAGCTGGGAACTGGTGAAGACCAGCAACCGGTTTCTGCGTTACGGGTGGGCGGCATGTACTGCTGACGTGACCGTTTGCGTTCCGACAATGTCGCGCGCGACACTGCAGGTCCCATGTCTCGGCACGGCATCAAGGGTTGGCGCTCGTTTCAGCTCACAATATCTCCGTGGGTGCTCGTCCAGAATGTCTATATGATCCACGGCTGAATTAGCCTTGGCTGCACGACATTTGACGGAGTCTGGGACAATTGACTGGTTTGACCGACATCCTGCGACGGACAAATGTCGCGCGACATCCGCACCTGGATGTGCTAACCGTTGAAGCGGCCCGGCGCCAGTACTCGCTACACGTCACCTTCCTAGAGCCACTAGAATCCGTTGCTGTGCCAGCAGGCCACCGCCGGGCCCTAGGGCGCTGGTGTACGGGTGCACGGGGCAGTGTATGTAGGCATGTACGGACGGCGCGGGCGCTGCGGTGTACGGGTGTGCGCTGGACCGCTGATGCACGGGTGTACGGGCAAGGAGTGCACACGCATCCATCCGGCTGTCATGTACCCACCATCATCTTACCGCCACCCCACATGTCTGAAGCCACGCTAAGAGACCGCCAGATCAGTATGCACCCCCTCCCAAGCACCAGCAGCTTGTACTAACCCCAGGTGCGTTGGAGCGCATGCTCCACCTCAACAAGGACGGCGCCACCGACCTTACCTTGGCTTCCAAAAGTGAGGAAATCGTTTGGAAGGTGTTGGTCATGGACCGCAAGTCGCAGGCCGTGATCTCCTCCATTTTAAGGGTCAACGATCTCTTGCGCTGTGGTATCACGGTCCACTGCACCATCTCCGCCTCCCGGGCGTCGTTGCCCGACGTGCCGGCCATCTACTTTGTGGAACCCACCGCCGAAAACGTGGCCATGATCATCCACGACTTGCAAGAGGAAAAGTACGAGTCGTGGTACATCAACTTCACGCTGAAGATCAATCGCGAGCTCTTGGAGGAGTTTGCCAAGAAGGTGTCGTTGTGTGGAATGGGGAACAAAATTAAGCAGGTGTACGACCAGTACCTTGACTTCATCGTCACCGAGCGCAACTTATTCTCGCTCGATGTGCCGCAGGTGTTTTTGCAGTTCAATAGCCCCAAATCCTCGGAGGATATGATCCATGCGCTTGCCAACGACATTGCCGATGGACTTTTGGCCACGCTCATCACCATGGAGGCGGTGCCCGTGATCCGGTGCCCGAGGAACGGGCCGGCGGAGCTTGTGGCCACGCAGTTGCACGCCAAGCTCCGCGACTACGTGTCCAACTCGCGTCTGTCGGCGCCGCCCTCAATCCAGCACCGACCCGCGTTGATCTTGTTGGACCGCAACATCGACCTTGCGGCCATGTTCTCGCACTCGTGGATCTACCAGTGCATGGTGAGTGATGTGTTCGACTTGCGCCGCAACACTATCAAGGTCACCAAGTATGGCGACAAGCCCGAGGTCAAAGCCTACGACGTGGACCCCAAGGACTTTTTCTGGAACAAAAACTCCCAGTTGCCATTTCCCGACGTGGTGGAGAACGCAGACCTCGAGTTGAACCTCTACAAGAAAGAGGCCCAGGAATTGACCAACCGCACGGGCATATCCTCGCTCAACGATATTGATCCCAACGCTAATACCGACACCTCGCTCATCCAGCAGGCCGTGCAGGCCTTGCCCGAGTTGACCTCCAAGAAAGTCACTTTGGATATGCACATGGATGTTCTTGCGTCGCTTTTGAAAGAGTTGGAGGCCCGCTCCTTAGACAAGTTTTTTGAGGTGGAGCAGAACTACTCCAACCCAAAGGTGCAGAACGAGTTCTTGGAGTTGATCAAGTCCGACTCCAAAAGAGACAATTCCTCCGACAAACTTCGCACGTTCTTGATCTTGAACTTGCTCACGGATTTGCCCCAGGCTTTCATCTCCGACTGCGAGGCCATCTTCGCCTCCAAGTATCCTCAGATGGATATGGCGGCATTTCGGTACATTTTGAAGTTCAAGCAGCTCGCCAAGTTGTCTAAAAATGTGACGTTGAGTGACCACCACCCTTCCAACGGCACGCCGCTCAACGAGAACAATTCGGCGCTCTTCACGGGCTTATCATCCAAATTGTACGGGCTCACCGAGGGCCGGATTTCCGAGGGCATTACTTCGTTGGCCAGCGGCTTGAAGAAGTTGTTGCCGGACAAAAAGGCGCTTCCCATCACCAACATCGTGGAGGCCGTTATGGACCCAAGCCATGCTTCCAGCAACTCCATCCAGATCACCGACGACTACCTCTACCTCGACCCCAAGTCCCGTGGGGGGCAGCTGAAGCCGCCCAAGCGCCAGAGCTACGAGAGTGCTATTGTGTTTGTGGTGGGCGGTGGTAATTACTTGGAGTACCACAATTTGACCGAGTGGGCACTGCAGCCAAATAGCCCACCCAAGAATGTCGTGTACGGCAGCACGGACATTGTCACAGCCCAGGACTTCTTAGGCGAGGTGGCAGCCTTGGGTCATTTGGAGAGCTAGTGCGGTCGAAGCCATCTGCGATGAGCGCCAAATGCGCTTATTGCTCATGAAGGTTTCGGTGATTTGTGCTAATGAAGGTCTCTAATGATTCGTGGCCTATGATGGTCTCTGACCATGTCAGTGGTGCTTGTCCGGAACAATCGGAATCAGTGAAGAATGCACTCTCCAGCGGGCTCTCAAACCTCTCGAGAATTGGAGCCCATGCAGACGACTCCAATGATCCAGCCACGCTGTACATGGCGAATGGCCACTGGTTGAAGTCGCTCAATTGTCGGAAGAATACGACCGGATTAGGTGCTTGAACATACTTCCATGTCCCAATATGGTCTCAAAGCCGCTGGCAACAGCGATGTGGCCTTTGGACGCGGACATTCTACTTCTACACGTGCGCTGGTGTTTGGAGTGGTAATGGAGGGTCCAGAATCCTGCAGCGAGTCCACAATCCTGCAGTGGGTCTAGAGTCCCGGAGTGGATGTAAGGCGCCTGGAGTGGATATGAAAGCGCCTGGAGTGAATATGAAAGTGTATGGAGTGAATGTGAAAGTGTCTGGAGTAAATATGGAAGTGTCTAGGGTCTTATACCGCTCAAATAAGTGTATTAATATAAGAAAAGTCCACTCTTAAATTCCTTGGTATGTATAGACCAGGTTTTGATGGAGGTTGATGACCTATCCAAAACTTCCCCGAGACAGGCTTCAACTGTCGCCGAAATGTACGCCATCACATTGCCGGAGACATTGCAAGTCTAATGACCGGCTTGGTCACATTGGTCAACACATTGCTGATATGTCGGGACAGGATGACCACCATAACTAATGCCATGTCGATCGGGTACGGCACTAAGCGAGTTGATCCAGAGCCTAAAGGCTCATCGTTGGCTGACTGGTACTTGACGCAACGCAGCATGGGTTGTGCTCCACAGCGACTTGTCCAAGAATGGAAATAGCACCAGATCCCATCATACCTTTCATGCCCTCGTGATTCAAAGGTAACCTTTCGTAGACTCCAAGATACGCAAGGAGTGGGCCGAGTCCAAAAACAACGTCTCGCACTCATCGACGTCCAGAAGGAGGATCTCATCTCTGTTGAAAGTCTTGCTCAAGATGCCAGCGGGCGCCATCAACTGCAAGGCGTAGCGCAAGGAGGAATTGACGCCGAGAAGGGCCAACTTATCCAAGGCGTCCGGGGCGATTTTGAGCTTTTCCAATGAGGCCCTCTTCAGGAGAATGCCGCGAATCTCGTCCTCTTCGTAGGCCATGGTCTTGACAATCAACAAGCGATCAATCAAGTCCGGCGGACACCCGTGGGGGTACCTCGTGTCATCTTGCGTGCCCCTCACGGAGGTCATGCCACGGTTAGAGGCCAACACCACAATGGGCGCCATGGAAGACTCCAATGCGCGGTTCAAGTAGGTGAAGATCTCAATGTCCAACATGTTCACCTCGTCAATAAACAACACGCCGGGGATGAGCTCGGCCACGCCCTGGTCAATGTACTTTGCCACCACCTTGTTGACTTCCGCACGTAGCTTATCGGTGATCTCGGTCTTTTTGGGCTTCAATAACTGGCCCATCATCGACAACACATCCTGGCCGCCCTGGGGCCTTGCGTTGGCCACGTCCAAGTCGTGCAACGTCACCTCCTGCACAATCTCCTTTTTCTTGTGCACCTCGCCCTTGGGCAACGGCACGTACTCCTCGGCCTCCAAGTCGAATTCCGTGGCGTATGCGTCCAGCCGGCCCACCCTCTTGACCGCGCCGGTGTTGGCCTCCACATAAATCACATCCCCGGCCACCACGCGCTCTTTCTGGATGCTCTCGTAAATGCTGGGGTCGAGACGAAGCGACTTGGTGCCCTTGGCGGTTTTGAGCCCCACCACCACGTGCAGAATGGTCTTGCCATAGCCGCCCAACGGGTTTTCGGCCTCTTCGGGCGTGAGCTCCGTGACTTCGCCCTCATACACCTCCTTTGTTTCCTTGATGCGCAATCCAATGGACTTGCGGAAGTTCTCCATCAACGCAGCGGTCTTTTTCACCTCGGCGCTGTACAATTCACTTCCCACAATGGGACAGAAGGGCACCTTGGGCCCCAACTCCTGCAGGATGGCCAAGGCCAACGCCGTTTTTCCTGTGCCGGGCGGGCCTGCCAACAAGATGGCTTTTCCGCTCATTTTCTTGCTTTTGATTAGATCCACTATGATGCCACACGCCTCCCTAGCTTCTGTCTGCCCGACAAAACCGCCGTCGACTTTCTTGGCGAGCCCGTTTTCATCGAGCCCGAGACCTTTGATGTGCGTATGCGTGGCGCTGCGGGCGCTTTTGTCCTGCTCCTTGATTTCGTTGATTTGAACCATCCTGGGATATTGTAACGCTGCACTGGGACAATGAAGTGGCGGAGGAAGAGGTGATGCCTCCGTGTTGCGAAGACGTATTTTGGTGGAGCCAGTGCGCCGCCCTGCACATAGGCACACCGGTACACCCGCGCCTGCCCCCGCGCCCGCGATGGCTGCAATTACAGCCCTTAACATCAGCGCCAGCTATTCAGGGGTTCTAACGAGTGATTGAAGCGAGGATTCCAACAGGATGAAAGCGCTTGGCTTTAGCAGTGTGGTGTCTCGCGGGAAGCCCCTGGAAAGCTGGAATTTGTCCGCTGGATTTAGCCTGGAAACTAGTCTGGAACTTGTCTGGGAACTAGTCTGGAACTAGTCTGGGAACTAGCCTGGGAACTAGTCTGGACTAGTCTGAGAACTAGTCTGGACTAGTCTGAGAACTAGTCTGGGAACTAGTCTGGGAACTAGTCTAGGGAATTTGTCCAGATGGAGCTAGTCGTGGGAACGTGGCTACCCGTAACCCGGTTTCAGTTGGAAGCCAGTGTCAAGACTGGCTATCTATATGCAGTGGCTGGTGGACAATTCCCTTTAGACATTCGAGCATTGGCACTGGGTATTGGGCTTTGGGACACCAGTGCCTTTCAGTGAAGGCTATTGGCTCCACCACAGCAGCACCGGAGCACCCGGAAGGCAAGGTGATGGAGACTGCCCAGATGAACGCTGGAGCACGTGCGGGGCTCTATCAAGCCATGCAGCTTACAATGGAGTACTACGACTGATGGTATACCGACGATCCTTCACTGATGATTGTTAATGCAAATCGCACACGAAGCCGTGCTCTGTTCCCATCATCACATGAGACCTATGAGCAGGTCTACCGAATGCGGTTTTAAAAGCCTCGTTTTGAAGCTCATGGGCAGACGGTATAGTGGGAAAACGTCCGAAGAGCCCCAAAACCGAAGCGGAAGAAACATCAAAGCCTTTAATCATAAGACCACGTGGGGTACTTGAATTTCCTACCATGAAACCAACTCGATTATTGATCCTGGCACACATCGAGTTGTGTGATACCCAATTGGTTCCGGGAGGCCACCTTTCCTCTGACTGTACGTTTGGAGGTTGTTATTGCCTCTACAAATATCCGGTGGCTGCGAACAAAGCATGAGCCGCTATAGGGTGCCGATCAGAGTGCAATAGGTATCGGTGCCTTGATTGGGTTCACTGTAATAGAGAACTCTTGGCACCTTAGTGGGACTCCTCTTTTGAGTCTGCAAGTGGAATCCACTCTATTCCAATATAGTGGAATCATGAGTACGATATGGAAGTTGTGTTTTAACTGGGGGACTGATTGGCTGCTTGAATGGCTGATTAAACGATTGATTGCTTGACTGAATGACTGAGAGATGAGCAAAATGTGTGCACTAGGTTGCAGCACCACGATACATAGAGTATGGTCATTCAGAAAGGCGCCTTTTCTAGTCCAGAAGTGATTAGCCAGACAAAACCTGGCGTATTCAGTGCCGGAAAGGATAAGGGTCACGTTAGGACGAGGATGGATCAATTGAGGCCGATTTGTGGCAGATATAGCCAGAATACTTTCCTTCTTAAGGTCACAGCTTGAGATGTATGCAAGATTGATTTAGTTGGCTCCAGATAGGAGTAGCATGACCAACATTACGGATCCCACGCTGAAAATGATTGATACGCCAGTGCACCGCTCTGGATTATGTGCATACGAGGGTCACGATCCAGGCGTTGCGCTCATTCCACCGTCCTTTGGAGTGGATTCAAAGCCAGGGGCAAATTGGGAGAGACTAGCATATTCGAGCTGCCCTTACTTCTAGGACCCTCGCTCGCTCAGTGGTTCAAAGAGACTGAGCTTTATGAAAGACGACTCGGCGGCTCTTCGGGTTCCATTTTTGAATATGGTCGTCTAGAGGATGCCGCATGTGACGTATCTGGGAACTTTGCATCAATTAAGGGTCAAGGAACATCACGGAGGAAACAAAAAGGGGTTCTTCTGCAGCGAATTTGAGTCTGCCTCCAGCTAGCTTCATGGCACATCCAGCCGCCCAGAATCTTCTACAGGAGTCGCTCTAGCAGCTCAAAAATGCTCCAAGTTTTTTGAATACCCTTGAGCGTTTATGGAGGTTCCATCTACCGGAGTGTTTCAGTACAAGGATGCATCCCAGGAGTGCATTTTGGGGGTATTGGACCGGTGGACACATTGATACGTCAAACTCCGCGGTGAGTTCGATGCTACTTGAGCTGAGCAGCCGGCCTCTTTGGATTTGCATCCCTTTGGCATTGCCTTTCTTTGGATGGACTCCGCCTTCAAAGCCTTGGGTTGTGAGGCAGTGACTTTCCTTCTAACCGTCCACTAATCGTGGCTGTCTCAATGGCTTAGCCAGGGGGTAGTCTCGGAACTGGACATCAAGCACACCGACAGTCCTTTACCTTCAGGATCAGGACCGTGTTCCGAAAAACTGCAAGCCCACAAGGAATACATATCTTACAGGGATTTATTGTGAGCAGCAATCGATCCACCATTCGACGCTGGGCCGTGGACCAGTGCTTTTGGATAAGGGGTTGTTTTCTTGCTCGTGTGGCCGAACGGATTGGTACTCACGCCTTTGTGCCTTATGGCTTGAACCACTGTATTGAGGTTGATGCTTGGTGGGGAGCATTGCGACGATTTGCATTGATAGTGGAGAAAAGTGGGGTAAATCGGGCAGGCTTTACCAATCTCTCGTTCAGAAAAGCTGCTCACACTGGTTGGCTTGTCTCCAAAAAATAACCCATGGTTCTGCTCCAAAAATATGGTCCCTCATGCTTCGCCACATTGGTTTTCATCTGAAGCTCGAGGATCTGCCATTGCCAAGAAGGTGGAACCCATGGGGCATTAAACATCGATCATAGCCATCGAACCACACATAACCGTTAGCATGCCGCTATGAAGTCGGAGTTGCGAAGAAGGTGAACAATCCAAGCCGAGAACGAAAGAAGTTTAGGGGTTCGACGGGACCAGAACCCGGTGTACGGGTGTTTAATAACTACGCTAGTGATTTAAGTGGGTATGTCAGCCTTGTTAGTTGGCCTTGTTAGTTGGTGTGTATGTCAGCATTATGCCATCACTACGCCAACATTACGATCTAATGGCTTATTTACTCGGTCATTCGCTTAGATTGTACTAGAGAATGCCATGACTTCTCAGCGTTTGGAAGTTTGAAAACGGCCCTATCCAAGGCGGTGAAGCAGGGCTATGTTCAAAGACAAATGGACGTCACCGCAGCATTTTTGATTGCAGTGTTGGAGGAAGAAATCTATATGAAGCAACCAGGAAGCTGTATCTTTGAAGGAAAGGAACATTCAGTGCTTAGGCTAATAAGTCTGGATTCAGCAAGCGCAGACCGGAGCCGTGGGTTTATTTAAAGCATATCAAAGTTACTTTGATTGCTTTCTACGAAAACTTGATAATTGGACCAAAAGATTCGTCTGTGATGACGTACTGTTGAGTGTTTCAAGGCAAAACATATGGAGGCAGCGCGCCTGAAAGTGTGCAGACTCCAGTGAATTAGAAGTTGCTGAAGCCTAAGGGTTAAGAAGAGAAGCATTTCGGAGTTTTTGTGGATGCAGGCTAGCCACGATGCTGGAACGGCGAACTCAGAGACCGCAACTCTAGACATGTGGAGAGGACCAATCTTATGGTCATCGGAACTACAAGACAGTTGTGCCGCCGACAAATGGGGCAGAACTCTATGGGCCTTTTGAGCACGTCAAGAAGCAGTCTGGTCGCGAACTTTCATCAAGGAATTAAAGTTCAAGCGAAGGACTTTTGCTTCACAGCTTCGGTGTGATCTCAGCATAGTCGAGCAAGTGACTCAAGAAGGTTCCGAGAAAGGGGGGAACGTGTTGAGATCAAGTACTACGTGGTGATTAAGTACAAGCAGAAGTCACCAAGTGACAACAACACATACGTCTGAACCGCGAATCTTAGATGAAGACCGACTAAGGTCCGCAGATGGAAACAGAAGAGTCCGAATTTATGCCGATGAAAAAGACCAGAAGAAAAGATGGTTCCGAACAGTGGACCGGAATCACAGCAAATCAGCTAAAAGTGGACTGTTGGATCCAATCGGTAGTGCTCTACGCACGGAATCACTAGGGATGTGCAGTTGGAAGGCGGAATATTCCGCATGAAGAGAAGCGGGGTCGATTTCGACCACTTACCTTCGAGGTTTAACCGTGGGGTCATCAGGGCGTCCCCGGGTGCAACGCCGTGGTTTGACCGAATGTAACCTCGGACCCGCCTCAGATGCCGCTCTTGTCCATGATTCTGTGCATCCATGGCTACCCAAAGAGGGTCTGTCAGGTACAAGGTGGACTTCGAGGACCAGTTAATTCCAGACTGCACGGTTTTCAATCCGGCAATGCGCCGGACCTATGGACGATTCGCTTTGATGCAATTGGCGGGCGCTGTGCTCTCGTGCAAGGTGGCTGACGCTTGTGGCTGAGGCTTGTGGCCTTCACGGCAAGTTCAGATTGAGAGTTTGATTGGGCCCGTCTTTTTCTGCGGCTTTCCAGATTCTGCCAGTCTATCAATCTGTCATGGATTAGATTAATGATTCAAAATCACCCACCAAGACTTAGCGGGTCGACCAGTTGCGTGTCGCTCCGCATGAGGCTCCCGAAGGCGCCGTGGGAGACTTTGGGATACGCTGATGGGTGAGACTGTCGATTGAACTGTCTACCGAAATGTCTGTTGAACTGGCTGCTGTATATCGAAACGACTGCTGTTTGGAAGGTCTATTGCACTGACCACTGACCAATGTCTATTGCAAGACTACTGTCCACTGAGCTGCCTATTGAAATGTCTTCTGAGTTGACTGCTGAACTGCCCTTTGACCTGTCTATTGACCTGCCCGTTGGGAAATTAGGGCCGCTAAGCACCTTTGACTATTGAGTTTATGATTTCTTGACACTCCAATGTTAGCTGCAAAGGGGCGCCTCACCGTTGATGAACATTGATGGCAATTTCTGACGCTCAGACCTTTATTGCAAGGGGCGAGACCTCATGCAAACTATGTCACAACCGTTCTTGTTGGAAGGGATGGGCTTGACAGACACGGGAGCCTTTTGACATGATCAAGTCTACTACAATCAACCTGACCACAAATGCCTCCACAGAAAAAGGCTCAGCGGAGCCGGCATCAAGGACTGCCCTGAATGGGCCACGAATTTATGGAATCAACATAACCAGGCCGGGTCTGGCCCGCCAAATTCTCGGATGGCGTCTTAGACGTGGTGGGAAGCGATAAATTTGTCTTTCAATGCCACGCTGGTGGCCAGAATCAACCGTTACAGTCAGCAATTTGCCCGCGAATCTGGGAAGGCAATCTGTCAGTGGTCGCTGGAGAGGTTGCATTTTGTCGAAGGCCTCTCACGGCCATTTGCATGGTTTAGCCGGTGCAGTGCCAAGTCCAGCGGCTTGCCAAGTGCAGTGCCAAGTCTAGCGGCTTGCCAGGTGCAGTGCCTCGCCCAGTGCAGCGCCTTTCCAGGTGCAGTACTACGCCCAAGGAAGCGGAATAGCAGGTGCAGTACCCCGTCCAGTGAAGCGGAATCCCACGTGCAGTACTGTGGCCAGTGAAGCGCCATTCCAGGTGCAGCGCTCTGCCTGGTGAAGGGCCATTCCAGGTTCAATGTCTCCCTGAGTAATGGTTCAGCCATGTTGCCGAGCGCTGGTGACTAAGAGGAAGCCACGCGGGAATGGTGGCTCTATTCATTAGTGTGGGTTCAGCTTCTATTGTTTGGCATGCATTGACCGCGCACTTCTGGCGTACTTGCATGCCCACGGAGCGTATTTCCTATGGCCGCTTTGCTTGGGAGAACCTCACAAGATTCCAGGGATTGAAGGTCAAGAGATTGAGGATCTAGAGATTGAGGATCTAGAGATTGGTCTAGAGGTTGGTCTAGAGGTTGGTCTAGAGGTTGGCCTAGAGATTGGTCTAGAGATTGGCCTAAAGATTGGATTTACAGATTGAAGATCTAGAGACAAATAAGATCTGAAGAAAAAAAAGACAAACAAGACTCTATGGATTGGCATTTTGAACTGACCAAACTGTGGCTGGCAAGGCCCTACAGGCTATGCCAGAAACTCCAGATACTCGGGGAATGTGGCAAGTGGGTGGAAGCGGTGTGCCTGGCCTGCGCCATTCCCATACCTTGAGGATCCTATCTTGGTGGTTCAGCGCCACTACTATCAATGCTGTTGAAGACGTTTTAGCAGAACAGAGCGTGACCAGGACTGGGCTGGAGTCTGACCAAAGGATGGACAGAAGGCACATGGGTGCGGGGTAGACAAGTCACACACTGGAGCCCGTCAAAGAACAGGTGTGGCGGCTTCAGTGGGTCTTAGCTGCTGGGAGGAGACTGGCATAATTCGGGGTCGATTCAGGTCAATTCGGGCCAATCCCGGCCAATCCAGGTCAATCTAATGTCACTCAAGGTTTTCAACTTAATTCGAGGTCTTCAAGTTCATTCAGGGTCATTCAAAGTCATTCAAGATCTTCAAGATCAAGTGGTCAAAGTGATATGAATTCATTGTTGATACGCCCATTTGGAATAGGCAAAGACTGCTGCATAGCCCCGCAGAAATTCCACCACCCATGGTGTTTTTCGCATGCCAACTTTCCACTTCCCACCCCACTCGGCTGCTTTTGATGAGTGAGGGGACATGACCAAGTTTTCCGACCGTCAGCATCGCATGACGCCACCAGGAGAGTTGATGGACCTTTGTACTCCTGCTATTAGCAGTACTTCTCAATAACTGCTCCTACTCCCACATGGTCACAATTGCTCCTGACTACAATTACCCTGACTGAAATGACTACCTTTACCCGTACTGGCCACTAGTACTACTCACTAGTACTACTGATTACCACACCTACTAATACTCCTGCTGACTACGAATATCCTGTTGACTACGACTGCCAGAAGGTTTGGTCCAAAGCCTACTATTAAGGGTGACAGAAAGCGCTCTGCATGGACAGAAGCTGTCGAGCCATAACATAGCTCGAGCAAAGAGTATGGGATAGAAGCTTCGTTCAGTCATGTACTGCATCGAGGGTGTCCAAAGCCATTGCAGTGTCCATCAAAAAGAGACTCGGCCTACCAACCATATACGAGTAGGGCCAATGCTTTAGTTATGGACAGTCAGTGTTGGCAAAAGGTTTACAGTGGGCCATTGGGACAGTGGGTCATTGGGACAGTGGACCTTTTAGAAGGTCACATTATCAAAACTATCAGCAGCGAGCCCTTCACCTGCTGACTGGTGTCCGACAGTGACAGGCTCCATTGGAGCAAATACCTTCCGTTGTGGGTGGTGGAAGCTTGTTAGACCAGACCAAGAGTGGAAGGAGAGAAGCACCCACTTTGGGCCGCGGGCCTGGGGCGGAAATGCCTTCGTGCAGCCCGAAACGGTCAACTCTACAAACTCGGCTGCTTGTGCAACTTGCGGGGTCAAAGAGTGGAAAGGGCATCACGAACGCAGCCTTGGACGCCGTCACGGGATGGAATGGCCAACGAAAGGTGCGGGACAAACGCTGGATGAGCCAAGTCCCGGGTAACACTCAAGCCCGACGAGGGAAGGAAGCCTTTGGCGAGTCGGGACGCCCGAAACGCAGCGTATGTTCAAAATTTGACGATATATGTCTTTTCACGTAGACACTTGGGTCGAGTGGTCCGGGACTGGTTTGACCCATCAAAAAGGCATGAGCCATGATTGAGTCGACGTTGTGGCGGGAGACATTCAGGGCCATTCGTTTGCGGCGTATGAAGCGTGACTGCTTGTGAAGCTTGCTTGGCGGACGCGTCCGCTGGGTGTCCCGACTAACTGTGCCTGAATGGTAAACTGTCCCCTGGTAAACTTTCCCCTGGTAAACTGTCCCCTGGTAAAGTGACCACTCAAGAAACTGTCCCCTGGTAAACTGTCCCCTGGTAAACTGTCCCCTGGTAAACTGTCCCCTGGTAAACTGTCCCCTGGTAAACTGTCCCCTGGTAAAGTGACCACTCAAGAAACTGTCCACTCAAGAAACTGCCCACTTAATTAAGGGTCCACCCAATAAACTGTCCACTCAATAAACTGCCTGCTAAGTAAACTGTCCACTGGTAAACTGTCCACTGGTAAACTGTCCACTGGTAAACTGTCCACTGGTAAACTGTCCACTGGTAAACTGTCCACTGGTAAACTGTCCACCCAATACACTGTCCACTTAAACTATCCACTAAACATCTGAATAAACTGTCCCCTGGGTGGCCAGTTACCCCCGACGTAATTGTCCACGGGAGGATTACAACCGCTGAACTTAATCAATTGGGGATTCCATGGACTTTCGACAGCCCGTCAAGACTTGAGGTGGAGATTTCTTCGGTGTTTGTAAATGTTGGGCGGTTCAGTCTGAGCTTTTTTTTACTGTCCGGTCTACCTTGGTGAGCTTGCGGACTAGGCCAGTGCCAGTCTAATTTACCGGCACTAGTCCAATTTACCGGCACTATTCTAATTTACAGGCACTAGTCTAATTTACCGGCACTAGTCTAATTCACCGGCACTAGTCTAATTCACCGGCTCCAGTCTAATTCACCGGCTCCAGTCTATTTTACCGGCAGCCCGCCAAGCCTGCGGTCTTTCTGACAGTGTCTGGCCCCACGCCGTCTTTGTCCGCCGCCCTGGGCCTCAACACCAAGCGCCCGTCAGTGAACATACTGATCTAGCAGATGCGCAAGGTGCAGCTGACGCGGCGCGGCTAAAAACCCCCAAACAGGAGCAAGTGGGTGGCCAGCGTCGAACCCCATTTTGGCCACGTCACCGTAAACCCAAGTGCAGCCTGACCTTAAGCGATCACGCAATGGCTCCGCACGCCGTGTAGGATGCCAAGCTCTACTGCACTTCAAGTCTTGGCGCAGCGCTAGTGCAGACTGGCGGCCCATGTCACCATGCCGTCATCTCGGGCGCATACTGCAAGATTCGGTGGTGGGACCCTGCGAACACGCCTGAGAGCAGGCCCGCGAGCACGCTTGCCGGCGGGGCCAAAGCCCTGGCCCAGGCGAAGGCACGGCTTACCCGTTTGGGGCGGCGGCCCCGGTTGCCAAGGGTCTTGGTGATGCACGGCCGCAGCGCCAACCTTGTTACCATGCACGTTAGATTGTGCGTTATTGTAAAGGCACGTCTAAAAGCCACATTGAAAGTCGCACAAACAAAAACATTGCTTTCGGTATATACTAGCGAGCAGCGATCGCCTCGATACCGTGCGCCGCGCGCATTCCCTGTCACATGATAAGAGCGGCGCGTGCAGCCGCCCGTAAACCGGGTGGCGGCAGCGGCGCCTCCTGCTGCCGCCCCCGGGGGCACGGGTGCACCGGCCCCCCAGGGCTTTCCCCTCCCCCCTGTGTGTTGCGGTGCCCACCTTACGACCACAGCCGCTCCACATTCCAGAGCAAATGCATTGCTTTAGCCGGCCGCATTATTGGCTAGAGCATGCACACAGGCATATTTCACTTGCCGGGGGTTTCTTCCGCTTAGGGCCCGCTCCAAGCCGTCCGTTCCAGCGATGACGAGTCCCCCGTGCCGGATATAAGTGCTTGCGTATGAGGAAACGTCTTTAATCCGCGCTGTGGGGCGTAAGTTGGGTGTTACGTACATGTGCTATGCGTTGGACAGACCTCGCTGTGCATTGTGCAGCTGTGCCGTCAAGCACAGTAGAGTACGGATACCGTGGCGATAAAGTACAGTGAAGCAAGAGCATGGAAGCGGCGTGGAAGCGTGGAAGCGGAACTGAAGCGGCACAGAAGAAAGCCCACGCAAGCAAGGGCACGCAAGCTGGCAGCACAACGCCGTATACTTAATACACTTTGGCATATTCATGCATCCTGAGAAAGTCTCTTGAGTACATCCGCGCAGGCTCCACTAATGTACGGAAACCGGAGTGCATGCGGCCGTGGCCCCAAGCGGCTAGAGCTTTCTGCAATGGCCCAAATCGGAATTCCTCTTTCCACAAGCTCGTCGCCACCGTGTTCTTTGCCGTGGTTGTTTAACTTGGCGGGCCTACAGGGCGGTGCATCCATGCATATATTATATTACAGATGCATCTAAAGAAGATACAAGCGAAACAAGGAGGGCTCCTTTGTTTGTCTTTCTTTGCATGCCGCGTATGTTTCTGCTTTGCCCTGCAAGCAGCTCGTCCCCTGAATTCCGGACGCGATTTAACGACGGGGGCATAAACCACTCTCGTCAAGAGACGTGGCACATGTTCGGGGTCGCGTGCCCGCCACCACCCTCGGAATACGGCACCTCGCGCTCCAAGCCCGGGCCAAACGCATCCGAAATTCTGATGCCAGCGCCGGTGCAAGGGTCCGTCGACGCTAGATCCTCACCCGCAACGGGGAGGATCTGAAAAAGGAGTCATTTCCGAAACCCACCGCACGCTCGCTGCATTTTTTCGTAGCTGCGGCCGCTGCGCATTGCATTGCATACATTGCTTTTCCCTGATTTAGCAACTGTGCACACCGAACGGAATGGCCCGACATTGAATCTCGTGTCCATCGTCTGCTGCTCGTGGTGACCGCAGGGGTGCCGGCATAGCAAATGCAGCGATCCAAGCGGTCCTCTGTGTAGGCTCAGAATGACTGGTGCGTCCGGTGGGTGCATGCTCACATCGGCGAATGGCTCCCCAGCGGAACTCTGCTTTCTCGGGCGTCGAAAAATGCTGATTGCACGTCTCCAGCTCGCCTATGGAGGTGCATCTATAGCGCAGATGGGAAAAGCGTGATTATCTGTGAGTAGTGCAGCGCTTGTGCGCCGGCCCACTCACGATGCAAGCTGCGCGACATTCTGCGTGTTTCGTAGACGTCCGTGCATGGTGTCCAGAGCCACCCCCGCCTTGGGAGATTGACAGATTGCAAAATGGGCCGGCCTCACCTATACCCGCTCTGGCCTGTTTTTTTTCCGGTTGCTGTCGTATGAGCAGGGCACTGCACTTTTTTCGTGGGCTCGTGTCCGCTTACCGGCTGCTATATGCAGGTGCGTATTTTCAACGCACGCACCTCCACCTCCAAAATGCTCTACTCAAGGATGTCCTTTGGTCAAGTTCTTTATTAAATAAGCCGATGTATTTCTTTCTTTCTTGATCCGGGCCCACGGACGGGGCTACTGCTGCTACACGAAGCTTGGCGTATGGAGGTGCAGAGCATCGTATGCTAGGTGCAGGGAAAATCAGTAGAACGCTCCTGGACATCTTGCGAAGTCCCTTGGTTCCCTTCCTGGATGTTTCCCTTCTCAAGACATTAATCCTAACGCAGCAACAAGGGGGTTTCCACGTCTATACAGGGTTTATCAAGCGGGCGGACCCCTGGCCACCTGGCAGACCCCGGCCACCTGGAAGTTTATTGGGATTCCAGGCGGATCCATAGAGCACGCCCAGTGTTGCAGGCTCATGGTCTTTGGGAAACCCCCCGAGTTGGTGATAATCCTGTTGCATTGCATGCGATGGTACTCATAGTACTGCTATTCCTAGCGTTGACACTCTTGGGGCCCTGAGTTTTTGTGTGGTGAATCCAATTGTTGACATTCTTGGGCTTTGAGGTTTTGTATCGTAACTCCTAGCGCTTGAACAGTCTTCTGGTTCTGGAGCTTGAACAGTCATCTGGTACTGGAGCTTGAACAGTCATCTGGTACTGGAGTTTGCAGACGCTCGTGGCGTTGACGTTGAAAGTGTCCAAGTCTGGCCTTTGCTTTCCTTAATTGCCTCGAGACTGAAGCAACTCTCAAATCACGCATCAGCACAAGGAGCCCTAGAAACACGGCCAACACGAACATCTTGACTGTTAAACCGTCACACGAAAAATGCTTTTCTCCTTTCAGTTCATCTCTTTATCCCGGAGTAGCAACGAAACGTGGTTGAGGTTCTCGTCCATCGAAGGTGGTGTGGGTGCTGGAAAAGGAAGAAATGCCTCGACTTGAAAAACGCTTGGAAAACCATAGGTATGGGTCCCATCAAAGCAACTTCTTTGTCAAGTCAATAGCGCCTCGGCGTCGGCAAACAAAAGTCCGTTTCATGTGATCCATTCTCCCAGTCTTCCTCCTTTTCGAAAACCAAACCTGTTGATGTGGCACCCTTGCTTGATCACGGAATGGTGAAAGCACTCGTTGTTCCTGTCATGCCCAAGTGAGCCGAGAATACGGAACCCTGCCTCATGCATTCCCTCGCCACACCTCTCCCATACGCGGTGTGTCCTTTCGAATCATCCACCCCACTAAGCATCGCCACTCTATAACTCAATCCTCCTCCGGTTCGAAGTCCTCCACCGGCTCTTTGGGCTCTTGGCCCTCGGACCATTGCGTCACATCGTCGATATAACTCAATATCGTGGCCACCAGCGGCAGGTCCTGCGTGCAGTCGAGAGGAAGAAACTGCACCATGCCAAAATCGTCCACCAAGTGGGCTATGGCCTTGTTCAAGCGGGCGTACTTTTCGTTAAACTTGGACTCGCGTTCCGAGTCCGCAGTTTCCAAAACCATTGGGTCCGGGTTCAAAAAACGCTTCAAGTCTTTTCTGGAGACGTCATTTTTGATCAAGTCCATCTTGGACAAAATGTTGATGTGCGGTAATTCCAATAGGATCATCGCTGACATGGCGCTCAACGCGCCACTGAAGAACTTGGACCGGTCCACCACAAACGGCGCCTCCAAGAGGTAAGTAGCACACAAATTAATGTTCAACAGCGTCTTCAAGTGCCGGACAATCGTAGGAAGCACAGGCACGTGCGTATAGAGCTCGATCTGGCCGGGGCAATCGAAGATCAAGTACTCGTCGTTGTAGTCGCCAATTTCCTCATCGAGCCAGTCCAAATTGTTGAGAAGATACTCGAAGCAGTACATCAAGCCTCCATTGGGGCCGAGATCCATCTCCTCCATCACGTCCTGTAAAGTGATCAAGTCACGGATGTCCACGGTGAACTCATATTCCTTGGCCTCCGCGGCAGGGTCTAGATTGACAATGTGGGCCCGGCGCCCGACGGACTGCATATGCGAGATGATGGAGTTGCAAAACGTTGATTTCCCGGCGCCCGCAGGCCCAAGCACTAGTACCCCGACTCTAGACATGGTGAAGGAGCATGTATGGCGTTGCGGCAAAGACGCGATGGATGCGCGTCACGTGCGCACCCGTACCTCCCGGCCCCGGCCTGTATATGTCACGCCCACGGGCCCAACGTCTCCCATTACTGCCGACACCAGCATGGGTCGAAATCGTTTTCCATCTGGATCAACGCGTCGATGTTATGCTCCAGAAACACCGCCTCGCACTGCTTGCGTAAGTGAGCCGTGTTCTCTCCCCGGTACACCTGCACATGGATGAGGCCGGTAATGTTCTTGTCGGCGGCCCAGAATCTCGGCGTGGTGAACGACTTGATGCCTTTGATTTTCGCCAAGCCATTGAGAGAGTCCCGCACGGCCGTTTCCTTCTTCTGGTCTAGCTTGAGTAGAAGCGACGAGGCTGTAGACTTCATGAGCGGAACCGCTGTCAAGAAGATCAAAACCGCTATGATGATCGACGCCACGGGGTCGAATCCTTGCCACTTGAAAAGCTTGGTGAGCACGGTCGAAATGACCACGCCGACCGACCCCAACGTGTCTGCTAGGATGTGAAGAAAGATTCCTCTCATATTGTCGTTCATAGCTTCATCCTCTCCTTCGGCGCCTTGCCCATGTGAGTGTCCATGGGAATGTCCGTGGGAGTGTCCCGAATGACCATGAGAATGTCCAGAGTCAGAGTGACCTGAAGGGCCATGGGAGTGTCCATGGGAGTGTCCATGGGAGTGGCCGTGGTTGAAAGCAAAAATCCCAACAATATTCACCAAAAGACCGAGAACGGAAACAATGATCAACTCCGTAGTCTGCTGCAAGGAGACAGGATTGAACAAGCGGCCAATGGCCTCGAAGATGATGCTCCCAGATATCCCCACGAGCAAAGTGCCGTTGGCAAAACCAGCCAAAGTCTCAAAGTTCCGGAGACCAAAGGGGAATTTCGAGTTAACGTCCACTTTGTTTTTCAGTAACACTCCAGCCACAAGACCAAGCGCCAAGGATGCACAGTCGAGTGCCATGTGCAATGAGTCAGACAAAAGCCCCAAGGATTTGGACCGGAAACTGTACACAAGCTGGACAAACATGAACGCCGTGTTGAGCATGAGGAAATTGAAGATGGCCCGGGTGTCAGAATGGGCCAAGATTTCCTGAAGCATGCGTGGTTTATCATCAGCAGACTTTTTCTCGATAGACTCAGCAAATTCCCGGGTTCTGTCTATCTTCACGAGCATGGGGGCTCCTATGCACATCAAAGCATCGAGGGAACCAAACGGTCTGGATTTGAGAACAAGGCACTCGAGCCCGTACGAAAATATGGCCACGAGCGCGATGTTTCGCTTGGAGAAGAGGAGTGCCTCCGAGTACAGAAACACCAAGATGGCGGCCGTGCACAAGGAAATGCCCATAAAAGGAAAGTGGATGCTGTCCAAGTGTACGGTGAGAAGAGCACCGAACGAAGCGATTGCCCCAACTACCACTGCTGCCAAAGGCACGTGAATAGGGTCTTGTTTGCCGGAAATCACGCGCTGGGCAAGTATGTAACAAGCGGCAATTGCCACGTACCCTGCGCCGTAGGCCGCCACCACTAGCCCCAGGGCCTGCAGCACCAGAGCCGGCGAGAACGCCAAGTAAAGGTCATAACCAAGTAGTATAGGCGAAGCCACATTAAACGGCTGCACAAACGCGCAAAAAAGAAGAGTAGCCGTTCGAGTATGGGGTAATATCAGGCTAGCAACGAAAAACAGGAATGCCGCGGCGGCAAAACTGGCGGAGCCAACAATGGCACTTTTTTGGGTATAGTGGCAAACGCCCCGCGTGACCAATAGCACTAGGCATGTCTGGAGGAGAGCCATAATCATACGAGTCCATGCCGGAGTGCCCGATGCCGCCAGCAGAAGCGAGAGGTTGCTGGAACTGACCAAAAGAGGAATAGCCACAAGAGCTGGGAGTGCAGCGGCAATGGGCTGAGACGGTTTCAAAAGCAATTGAGGCTTCACGCTTTGCAGATGGCTGTGGATATGATGAGAGGTCTCAATTTTATGCCCAGCTGGCTGTGCAGATTGACCAAATTCATGCTTGCCCGCCTGTATAGAATGTCCAAACAGGCTAGTCGTGTTTGAGGGACCAGACTGTTCAGCAGCATGGCCAAGCTGTATGCCAGTTTTGGAAGTGGCACGCAAATGACTGGGGTTAGACCCGTGAATATTGGGCGTCTCATAGTCGGCTTTGTATGGCTCAGCAGCATCACCTATGAAATTGATATCGCTCTGTTTCGCCCTGGAATGCTGGCGGGAAGCTGGAATGAACGGGGGCCCGAGCTGAGGAGCAGGGGGCTCCAGGCTGGGTGCCGAACCATGCGGCAGACTATCGAGGTCGATGTCAACGGCGATTTCCGGAATAGGCAATTGGTCAGGCAGGTGTGGCTTCATGGCGGAGTTGTGGATGTGCAGGAGGGAAGGAATGGACTGGAGTTTAGGCTGAAACGGTCTGCTCATGTTGGGGTTGGAGTTGGCGGCAGTGCCTAGGTGTCACACTGAGGCATGCGTGCCTTGTGTGCAGGACAATGGATTCATGTTGAAGCACCGATGGAGGAATGCATGGAAATTTAATTTTGGAAACTTGAGGAGCGGCTGCGTTAAAATCCCAATTTGGCCGGCCAGGGATTTTGGCATGGTGACTAAAGATACTGGGCTTAGGCGCTGGTGCACGGATGTCGAGATGTTGTTGGCGGTGTAGGGGTTTGGGTGTACGGATCCTGCTCCGCGGCCTGGTGTACGGATTGTTTTGGGTGTGCTTGAGCCACCACCGCGGTGGCAACATGACACCAACCATGACTACACTAGAGGAATTAGATCAGGACGATTCGTTCCAGAGCGAGATTGCAAACTCGTCCACGCAGGACATCATCAACCGCACAAAGCTCTTATACAATGACATCCAGGTGATGTTCTCCGAGTCGCAACGCCTCTCCCACGAGAAAGCCGTCATGACCGAGCGCATCAAGGACAACCAGGAGAAAATCAACAACAACAAGCAATTGCCGTATTTGGTCGGCAACGTGGTTGAGATCCTCAACATTGATGCCGAAAAGGAGGCCGTGGAACAAGGCGCCAACGTGGATACCGACGCGGCGCGGCTGGGGAAGCTGGCGGTTATCAAGACACTGACCCGGCAAACGATTTTCTTGCCTTTGGTCGGGTTAGTGGCGCCAGAAACTTTGAAGCCCAATGACTTGATTGGCGTTAATAAGGATTCATACCTCATTTTGGACACGTTGCCTTCAGAGTACGACTCCCGGGTCAAGGCCATGGAGGTGGACGAGAAGCCCACAGAGGACTATTCGGACATAGGGGGGTTGGACAAGCAAATCGAGGAGTTGATCGAGGCGGTCGTATTGCCCATGAAGCAGGCTGACAAGTTCAAGACGCTCGGCATCAAGCCGCCCAAGGGAGCTCTTATGTACGGGCCTCCAGGAACAGGAAAGACGTTGCTTGCGCGTGCGTGTGCCGCGCAATCAGGGGCCACGTTCTTGAAGTTGGCAGCTCCGCAATTGGTGCAGATGTTTATTGGAGACGGAGCCAAGTTGGTGCGAGACGCGTTTGCGCTTGCCAAAGAGAAGTCGCCCACGATCATATTCATCGATGAATTGGACGCCATCGGAACCAAACGGTTTGACTCGGATAAGTCGGGTGACAGGGAGGTGCAGCGTACGATGTTGGAGTTGTTGAACCAGTTGGATGGGTTCGGATCAGATGACCGGGTCAAGGTATTGGCAGCCACCAACCGTGTGGACACGCTAGACCCCGCATTGTTGCGGTCCGGGCGGTTGGATCGAAAAATCGAGTTTCCTTTGCCATCGGAGGAGGCGCGTGAATCTGTTTTGAAGATCCACGCAAGAAAACTTAACTGCGACAGCTCGTCGGTGAACTGGAGGGAGTTGGCGCGTTCCACGGATGAATTTAACGGTGCCCAGTTGAAGGCCGTGACTGTGGAGGCGGGCATGATTGCTTTGAGAAACGGCAAGTCCATCATCCGGCATGAAGATTTCGTGGAGGCCATTGGTGAGGTGCAGGCCAGGAAGTCCAAGTCGGTCAATTTCTACGCATAGGCAATCATGCCAAGAAGAAGAAGTGCAGATACAGAAGACTGGTGGCCGGGTCAAGTGAGTGAGGTTAATGCCGAGATTTGAGCTTGTCGTCATTTTAGAGGTCCCCCTTTCAGCAAGCTGGCCACTCCAAGTGAGTCTTAGCATTATGGGCATACCAAACGAGACTAGGCATGTTGGACAATCCCAGCGCGCCTTGATCTCAAGCATTTTGGACACTTCAAGCGAACCTCATCTTTGGTCAGGCATCACACAGCAACAGGTCAGTTTTAGCGACCGTTTCTGCAGCGTGCGGTTCTTCGAAGGTGGTTTCAGCAAATTGACCGAAGCATCATGAGGAGGATCGGCGCTACCAGGCATGTGTCGCCTCTGTCTATACAAGCTAGTCAAATGCCACGCAAGCACCTTCCAAACCAATCGGGCTGAATGGCTCTCAGTCTCCTGTAAGCTGGCATCACAGCCATGGCAGTCCTAGGCTTATATGCTTCCAGTGGCATGGATGGTGTACGAGCAGGCCCGAACCATGTGAGGACCCAAGCATATGCAAAACTCCGGGTCCCTATGGTTCAAACATAGTGATGTGAGGTACCAAGACTTTGGGTTTTGGACCCGGCGCAAGGGTCGTTTCGTCTAGAGCCTTGGAGATAGGCGGCCAAGGATTGCCGGGTACTCCACCCAATCCAAACGCCTCTAGGTCTGACGAATCCCCATCTATCAATGAGTCATTCTCCTGCTGGACTCACCACTGCAACTGCACTACCACTCTTTGCTCATTTTCGAGACGAGGCTGTGCACGCTCTGGGGTGCTTTAGTGTCGCCGTACAAAGATGGCTGGATAGTTTGATAGCTTGACATCGCTCTCGGGAAACTCCAAGAAAAGTTTACCGCAGGGGGGTGCTTGAGATAGGAGCCGTGGGAGCCGTGGGAGCCGTGGGAGGAGCCGTGGGAGGAGCCGTGGGAGGAGCCGTGGTAGCAGCAATGATTAAACCCTGAGAGGACTATGGTCATCACTTCTCAACTCGTACACTTGAGAGTCGGGCCGGGTATTTGCTTAGGGGAAACGCACTGCCGTCTCTGATCTCTGGTACTTTTTGATCTCTGAGACTCCGATTGAGGCTCTGATCTCGGGGCACGCCTTTATCCCGGCCGCCTATCTCCAAGTGGGCTTCGGCTGTTTCCCCTTGTAACCGCAAGTCTCAGGTTAGTTGTGTGTCCATGGCTAGCGCTGCCTCTGGTGGATCTAACAAACAGGCAAATAAAATAGGTCAGGAGGCAAATAAAATAGGTCAAGAGGCAAATAAAATAGGTCAAGAGGCAAATAAAATAGGTCAGGAGGCAAATAAAAATGGATAAAGTAGTTCTTAGTGGCACTATAATTTTATTGGACAAGTATTCAATCAACTTGGCTCCTTTCGAGCGCTGCCTGAAACTGTGTTTGTTGTTCACGGGGCCCACCAGGCTACTCGGGTGGCCGGGGTCATCAAGAGATCTTCGGCCCGCGTTGGTGTGATCAGAGTACCTTTCCCATTTGCTCTGGCCCGCTTTGTCGCCACTGTGCCTGCCTCAACCAGAAAGCTCGTGGTGTTATCCCCGCTGAACTCAGACGCTCTAAGGGCGGACGTGAACACCGCTCTATACCGAGTTTACTTTTGATGCTGACTTTGTTTGGTCTCCGATCGTCGTTTTCACGGTGCTCAGCTCATTTGTTGCTTTGGATGAGTCCATCTTAACAAGTGAAAGCCAAATTCCATCTCAATTGACCGCTAACACCTCTCCCGAGGGCTCCTTTTTGGTCTGGACCAGAGACAATAGCGGCCTCGTCTCCACTGCAGAAAAATTGGCTCTTTCTCTCTCCTTGGATAACTCCAAAGCGGTAAGTATTCGGAGCAAATTCGACACTTCAGTCGCAGGTGGTTTTTCCAGGCACTGATTGGGTCCTGTTTTTCTTTCATTTTTTTGTATTCATCTCTTTTTTATACAAGTCAGCCCAACACGATATATCATAACATGCTGCAGTACATTTTTACCAGATCTACATATTTCCAGGCACTTTCCATAGGAGTTGAAGGGGGGAATCTCTAAGAAGTACTTTTGGTTTCTTATAGCATTACTAATTAGTTAGTTTGGTGATGAGTCTAAAGATTCTGATTTTGTACTATATCATCTTTGTTAGATCCAATATGGGTAGCGCACTACCCAGGGATACACTATTGACCTGCGACGTATGGTTGCAAGGGGAAACCTCCGACGACCCACGTCGGTAGAGGC
>WFIV01000091.1:19450-45519 GCA_009756565.1 Metschnikowia sp. UWOPS 03-167b3 | reverse complement strand
CCCCAATCAAAGAGAGAACGGATTCAGTTGAAGAGAGTACTGTTGATTCAATCAAGGAAGATTTTGACTCGGTTGAAGAGAGTGCTGCTGCCCCAATCAAAGGGAGAACGGATTCAGTTGAAGAGAGTACTGTTGATTCAATCAAGGAAGATTTTGACTCGGTTGAAGAGAGTGCTGCTGCCCCAATCAAAGAGAGTTCTGATTCAGTTGAAGAGAGTGCTGTTGCCCCAATCAAAGAGAGAACGGATTCAGTTGAAGAGGGACCCGCTAATTCAACTGAAGACAGTTCTGATGTGCATGTCTCCACTAACCCAGCTGAAATAAACTCAATCCCTTCAATCAAAGATGTGTCTGCAGATCTTATGCAGGAGCCATTTGATGCAACTTATGATGAACCTTCCGAGGAGACCACTACTTATGCATCGAAAGAACTTACTGAAGCTCCAGTTAAAGAGTCCTTGGGAGTAAGTGGAGATGCCTCTGCGGATTCAATCAAAGAGATTTCTGTGAAACCGATGGAAAAAGATTCTTCGGAAGTATCTAAAGAAAGTGCAGGGCCCTCTGCTCCTTCCATTATAGAGGCTTCGAATCAACCGATCGCAACTGAAACATCCGAGGAGCGTTGCAAAATCCCCGCGGAACATGGAGAAGGTGTGCATACAGATGCCAACGGAGCTGAAGAGAAAATTCCAATCGATCGAGCCGACAGAATTGTTGGTGATTCGAGGGAATTCGAAGCAGAACGCAACGCCGAGGAACTGCGCGACACACACGAGGCCCACCATTCATCTGCACAAGAGCAGGATGATGAAGTATCGGTGATTTCCAGTCCCCACGAGGGTGTTAACAGCATCGGCGAGTCATGGCAAGAGGCCGAGGACCATTACGATGCAGATGATATCTCCAAGGCCACCGATGCCGACAAGGATAACATGGGGGATTTACTGCCAGCTGAGTCGTCCTTTACCGAGCTCTCATTCGTGACCAGCGACACCAAACTCCACTCGCCACACTTTGAAATCCTCCTGCTTAGTGGCAAGTTGCATGAGGATAGTTTCGACTCCACCGTTGACGAAACTCAGTCGAGCATAAACACCACGCGGGTTTTGGGAATAATCGAGGGAGCTGGCGGCGCCAACGACCGGTTGGGCGACTTGTCTAAGCCGGTCCCGGAGCCGCGCCGCTACAGCGGGTTTTTTGGGCGGCTCCTGGGGTTTTTCCGGCGCTGAGGTACTTCTGCGCAGCCAGGATTTTTTTATTCGAGAGTTTGTGGTCATGGTACCGTGATCACCGGTCCAAGTCATGAGGCATGGCGATCTCTTTTAATTTTATTTGAATTTTTGTACTGGCACGGGTGCTTGCTAGTGTTCGTGAAGAGCAGTGATGTGTGTGAGATGAATGGGATGGATATGCTGGTGTTCATGAAAATGCTGGTAATATATTGTGCTTACTAGTGTATTGAATCCAAAGATTTCGGGGATTTTCGGTAATGTTAGTTGTTAGCCAGAAGCTTTGATGTACATGGTAGTTTTCAGGGGTGACAACACCTGTTTGCTTGGTCTTTATTCTACGAGTTGTGCCCTATTGCACCTCAACTTAGTCTCGGCTCGGTCTCGGTTCAGACGCGGCTCAAATTCGACTCAGTCTCGGCTCAGACTCGGCTCAGTCTCGGCTCAGACTCGGCTCAGACTCGACTCAGACTCAGCTCAGACTCAGCTCAGTCTCGGCGCCGCGACCGCCGGGCCGCTCCTCTCTCACTACTTCAGTAACAGCTCTGCCGCCGCCCGTCTCTGGAGCGGCAGCAATTCCCCTCCGATATCCACCAACAGACTTGACTCGTCTTCAGTGCTCCGCGTGCATTCACTTTCGGCCCTTCTTCTTGCCCTTCTTCTTCTTGCCGTCGTCCTTCTTCTCCTCCACGAGCAGCTTCTCCTCAACCGCAGCAACCTCGGGCTCCTTGAACTCGACATTACTCATGACCGAGGCCACGCCCAAGGTCACCAGCTTGGACTCGGGCTCCGCCAGCAGCACGTGGCGCTTGGAGCTTGCAACGCCACGCGGCCCCAAAAACGTCAATATCTTCGACAACTCCTTGGCCTTGTACGTGTAGTACACCAAGGCCTTGGTGGATTGTGCATCGTACACCTTGAATTTGACACGGTTCTTGGCTCTCCTGTCGTCGGCCGTCTTCAGAGCTTTGCGCTGCTTTTTCTCGTTTTTCCTGGCCACGTTGGCGTACGTCACTGACACGGTTGCGCCGGGGTACGCCTCGAGGAGTCTCAGCGCCGACTCGATGAAGTTATCCATTGGGGTGGGCAGGTGAAAGAGGTGTGGACATGGGTTATGCGCGCCAGCCCGTCCCTAGTGGCTTTATGAGCAGTGCACGCCCTTGCGCGAGCCATCCATGATCTCATGCCACCCCTTTGAACACCCCAATGAAACACCCATTGAAACATTGAACACCCATTGAAACATAACACCCATTGAAACATTGAACACCCATTGAAACACCTATGAAACCAGCCCTATTGCTGCAACAGTGGTGCCCCGGTTGATCATAGTCACCAGTATAGCCGCTGCAGCACCGGTAGCTGAATATGTACCTCATAGTCGTGCACCGGTGCCATGATTTCACGATATTTTGGAGTTGTATGGGTCACAAATGCATTGGATTATAGCCAATCGAAATGAAGAACGGGCTTTGTGCCTTTATCTAATCCCTTGAGTTGCGTTGTCACTCCGGCCATGTGAGCCATGCCCCAGGAACTATGCCCCAGGAAATGTGCCCCTGAAACTGTGCCCCTGAAACCATACCTCACGTGACGTCAAATTAAAAGGCACGATGACTTTGGGGAATGGGTGAACGGACAGGCAAATGGTGCAAAGAGCCCTGTGCGTGTTTTCGTTTCTTCATCGCTAGCAGTTGCCCTTGAAATTGTGCATCGGCATTCGGCTCTGCGATGCTCACGACCTGGGGCATCGGAACTTGCAATCTGTTCAGGCCGTGCGTGTTCCGAGTAATCTCTGAAGATGCCACATTCACCAGGCGCAGAGACGGTCGTCTGGAACATTGTGCACGAATCTCAGAGCAATCCAGGTGGCGCGTTTCCGGTTGTTGTTGATTAGTGGAGCTCGGTACTCTCTTGAACTGTCGGTCCTAGTATCGTGGATAAGATTACAAAGCGTCAAAAAGGCGCCAAGGCAACTACAAGACAATGAGAATGACAATTGCGGCTACAAGACGACAAGGCGAATGCAAAATAAGCGCTGGAATAATTGCCTCGAGAATGTCCAGCAACAGATTTGTGCGTGTTCCTTGGCCAGTTCTTTCGTAAATCCTCTTTCATGTTCATGGGGGTGAATTTCGATGTTACATATTCCTATTTTGAATTTTCGGTTCTGTTACCCTTGCCTCAAGCAAGTCATTGTCATCCAAGTCATCAAATACAGAGTTTGAAGCATGGAACTGGAAGCTCGTTTGTTCCTGCTTACTTCATTGACCCTTCGTCATCGTCATCAGCCGAGTCAACCGCTCCCAAAAGCGCCTAACTTTGTGTCTTGGATCCCATCACGTCGTCACTAATCTAGTGTCTTGGATACCTCGTCACTCACTCGCGCCTTGCCAATTTAGCCTTGGAACTGCAATTTTCTCCGCTCTTGAACTGATCATACTGTCAGGTGGGTAGTGCGCTGCCCTGGATACACTGGCGTGCGGTTGTGTGAAACCGCCGGAGACCCGCATGGAGAGGCGTGTCCCTCTTCCGACGGCCACCTTCAAGGCTTAGACGAGGGGCCACCAGTTGCACCTTATCTGATGCAAGGTCGTGCAGACCCACCGCACATACCATTTCGGCCAGAGCTAGCCCGATTGGGACCTTTGGCCTGTAAAGGCGATACGGGCGGACCATTCACCCCTCGTCAAAAGTGGTACGACGCGCCCGTCATGAGGCCCTGGCCAGCTTCTACCCGCAAGTATAGCAGAGCGCCTTGTTTCAGGCACCGGCAAACACACCTAAGTTCGTGAATGTACCAAAGGAACCAAAAAAACACAAAAACTATATTCAAGGACTCGCAAAGACGTAACGTCTAAGAAGTGGTAATAATAGGGCAAAGTACTGTTCAAAGTATTAATAGAGAGTCTTCAAATACGGCACGTTTATCAAGAGCCAAATCAAGCAATTAACCAGCTATAGCACCTTCTATCAGCTCCTGGCTGTAATAGAAGTTCCTAGTTGGCACGCATAAAGAAACCAAAGGTATAGAACAGCAGCTTCAGATAAGCAAACCCAATTACAGCATAAGCTCTCCTTATTAAGCATAAGCTCTCCTTATTAAGCATAAGCTCTCCTAAACCCCAGCTAATCAAGGAGAGCCCGTTGATACTATTTGAACAACTTGCACGTGCTCAGCCAGCGTTAACAACGAAACCGAAAACTGAACCCATAACTATGGCGTATTTTCATAGCCCAGGAACCACAATAATACCGAGCTTCCCGCCTTATTACATCCATTCCCTCCATATACTTGACTTCCCCGTGGAGATGCTATGTTTTTTTAGTTGCTAACGTCAAGTATCAAGAGAAGGTGTGTTCGTTGGTTCCTGAAACAAGGGGTGTACTTGTGAAGTGGCGCGGGCCATGAGGCGTTGGACGCTCACGGCGGACGTGGGAGTGACTAGATTGGGAAATGCCGGCACCAAAAGGGCAAGAATCATTGAATCGCTTAATAGCACCTGAAAATCAACCTCTGTTTATGGATAATCCAGAAACACCCCACTCTTTGGGTGGTCTTTTCCGGACTTTTGGCGTAACCGGAGGTAAACGTGAATGCAGATAAGAGCAGCAAGAAGCGAAAAATCTCCATAAACTGCGACGCCCATCGGAACCTTTCCAGAACCGAAAAATAAAAGGCACAGAGCCGAAAAGGCACAGAATTATTTATGAAGGTGCTTTGTTAGGCCCACCGGTCGTGTGCCGCCCATATGTGCTCCCCCCTGGTCAGACTTGTCAATGTTAACTATATTCTACTTTCGGCTAACACTGTCACTTGACCTTTACGAAAGAACTAAGGTTCTATCCAAGTCACTGAAGAGTTTTTTCACGCAGCCCATCGGCCATCGTCTGCAGTCATGTGTAGAAGCAGTAACTGTGCCGAGTGCACGTGCGCCTGTGACTTCTCATGACGCCTTGACACTCCCCTGAAGCCTGTAATATATGGCTTCTAAAGCGTGATCTTCCGTTTGAGTGAGCGCACGAGGTAGTTCATTCGCTTCTCTAGGGTTCTCACTTTGAATTTTCCTTCGAATCGGAGGAATGGAAGGTGTGTCCAGAATAGGTTCTTCTGGAGAGCCTTCGTGAGGATGTCTGCAACGTTTTCTTGACTTGGGACAAACTTTACCGCAACATGCCCTAGCTTCACCCTCTGGCCGGTGTATCTTTCCTTGAGCTCAATGTGTTTGCTCATGGACTGTGATTCGCCTGTTCCATCCACGCTGAGGACGACTCCATTGTTGTCTGCGAAAACTATAGGTTGTTGGGTTTCTACCCCGAGTTCTCCTAAAAGCGTTCTCAACCATAGCGTTTCGCGTCCCGGGTCACTTAGTGCTACGCACTCCGCTCCGTGTGTGCCTGTGCCTACCAATTTTTGGTTCTTTGATTTCCAGATGAGTGGCGTACCGTCGACATGGACAATGTAGCCGCTTCTGGATTTTCGTTCTTTGTCACTTCCGAATGATGCGTCGCTAAACGCATACAACTTAGGTGGTCCTCCCCCGGGCGTGCCTTTACTCATGGTGATGGACGCGCCGCTGTGATCGCGAAGATAGGCGAGGAGTTTTTTCAAGTGCTTAAGGTCTCTTTGAGTTGCTTCGGTCGTGTATGATGCTAGTTTGCTGACACTGTATGATGCTAGTTTGCTGACACTGTATGCAATGTGTGGCATGGGGAGGGTTGATAGCCAATTGAATGACCCGAGTAACTCTTGGTACAATCGAACGTCGGTTGGTCCCAACTTCTCGTCAGTCTCGTCGCGGGAGTAATCCGATAGTGGGACATTCATGGATTCCTTTGGTGCAAGATGGCTGAACCTCTTCAAGCGTTCGCGCCTGTATTTGTCTTGGTGGATCATGTATCCGTCTTTTGTTTTTGTGAATTCTATGCCGCAGAACTCTTTTACTTCCCCGAGGTCCTTGGTCTTTCATACTTCGTTAAGTTGTCTGAGTATCTCAAGGTAGTCTTCTCTGAACTCGGCGGCAACTAAGATGTCATCCACGTAAAGTGCCATTCCTATTTCTCGGTTATTCGTAGTTTTCTTGGTGAAGAGGGTTGGTACCAGCAACGTGCTTTTGAATCCCATCTTTGCGAAGGTGTTGCCGATATGGTCATACCAAGCTTTGCCAGCGTTTCGTAGCCCGTATAGTGCCTTCTTACACTTCCACATGCGACTTGAATCGCTTCCCGGAACGTTCTTCGGGGGGCGTAGGTAAACTGGTTCTGATAGTGTCAGGTGAAGGTAAGCGGAGCTGACGTCCATTTATATAAGGGAGATTCAGCCAAATTATGGTTGGCAGAACTCCACTACCTAATAAGGTAAGTTATAGTTGACACGGATACTATCACGTGCCTAAAGATTGTTGGTACTATCACGTGCCTAAACATTGTTGGTACTGTTCGGGAGAGTTCCCACCACGAAGTAGCCGTTCAGAATACCCAGCCATCGTTAGGTGGATGTTCCTGGAAAAGATCCAAACTGAGAAGCCCGCTAGAAGCTCAATGCGGCGTACATGTAGCTTATATCCGAAAGATACATCCAGCAGCCTATGCACGGTCCGCGCCGTGCGCCGAGGTCCACTGAGCCCTTCTCGAATCGGCTTATCGGTCGCCACTGGCACAACCAGCCCGATTGAGACTTGGTAAATACGGTGCACCGGGGCGATACTTCTATATAGCCCGTACATCTCTTTGTTTACGGATCAACAAATACATCTGGGGTCCTTACGCCCTGAAGAACCTGGCAGCGTCAGAACAGTTCCATATACACACCTTGCTAATGTTGATGTTAACCCGTAATTATGATGTGTTGTTGCTATTTTGGTTTTCTTTTTTGTCAAGGCTACTGTATCCATGTCGTGCACCTGAAGGTGTGGCGAGACAAGCCAGAGCCAGTCACGTAGTGGCCCGGGGCAAACACGCAAACTTGCCAGTTACAAGAGCGTCCGGGTGCGAGAGGACTCCAAAAGCCCCGGTGCAGTAGATGCGTGTTTAGCCAATTCTTTCGATATGGTGGCCTTTATGCTGGCACCCCATTCGGCTTACATCCTTGGATTTTCAGTCCCGTGCCGATTACGTAATGAAACAGCGGCTTGAAAAACCAGTGGGCCGGGAACCATCAAAGCTTGCAGGGGCATTACATGGCCCGCCAGGATCAAAGAGTATCGAAATAGCCATTGATGTGGGAAGTCAATGTCAAGGAGTAAATGTCACTTGTATAAGATACCACAAGGGTGAAGAGTGTTCTGCACCAGATCTCACCCCCAAGTCTCGAATGACCCAAGTGCTCACTTTGAACGGCTTATAACTGAAGAGACACCGCATGGTCTAATGAAGTCGGATAGACATGCATGTTAAGGTCTAAAGTCGTATAGGCATGCAGGTTAAGGTCTAAAGTCGTATAGGCATGCAGGTTAAGGTCTAAAGTCGTATAGGCATGCAGGTTAAGGTCTAAAGTCGTATAGGCATGCATGTTAAGGTTTAAAGTCGTATAGGCATGCATGTTAAGGTCTAAAGTCGTATAGACATGCATGTTAAGGTCTAAAGTCGGATAGGCATGCATATTATGCTCCAGTTTGGACAAGAGTGCTTCAACTATCGCCATGTAGTTTTGTGGGGTACTTTTGCATTATTTCATCCCACACCATCATGATATTGAGTAAGCTCCTTACAGTCTTGATGTTTTAGTATTTTCTCCCTCCACTTTATACCCTTTCTTTTTGAAGTTCTTTATCCTTTTAAAGTAGTCGTACCGATCTCAAGCTGATCAATGCTGATGGTTAATGTTAGTAATAATACAAAATTGTCAATATAGAACAATGAAAGAATACGAACTACACTTCATTGTGGTTTTCGGAATATATCAAGCGTTTCTAATCCGTTGAATATTATAGCTGTGGAAAGTTGTTAACACTCGGTAAAGAAAATATGACTTTCGATCAGTTCTCAGGTGCGTAAGCAGTTGATCAATCCCTGGGTCTTATTAGATGTGATATATGGCCCATCTTCGGGGAACGCACCCATGAGTGGGCCATGTGCAAGGCGCTCGGCAGAGTCTGGTCTGTAATAGACTTGGGTCTAGTCTATGAACCTGGGGTCTAGTAGCCCCCACTTTAAACGAGTGGAAAGAAGCGCAGCTGCGAAGTGCCCATCGGAAGAGGACTTGGCGGGCCTCAAGAGCGAACAGATAGAGTGGTGTAATGATCAAGGAGGTGGAAGCGACCTGGAAGGAGGAAACGACCCGAGGAAACGACCTGACAAGAGGAAACGACCTGAAACGACCTGACAAGAGGAAACGACCCGAGGAAACGACCTGACGAGAGGAAACGACCTGAGGAAACGATCTGAGGAAACGACCTGAAGCGACCTGGTATAAACTAAACATGTCAAACCCCAATAAGCCACTTCTGTTCCGCGTGCTCGTCATTATGTTCGCTTGGGCACGCCGTGTTTTTGGCTTCATAAGAGTCTCTTTCTCTCTTTTGTCTCATTTTGTCTCAATCCGTCAGGCTGTATAATGACCTGTCCCTCTTCAGTTGAACATGAATTCGGTCAATTTCACCTGACCTTCTAGACCAACCAGTCTCTGGCTCGTTCCTGACCCATGATAATGGGTGCATCCTCACATTCTTAAAGAGGACTGCTGTATACCACCTTCACCACCTTCTCTCGTGGTATCTCTTTCTGGATGAACGTGGCCTCATTATTTCCCTTGTTGGCGCCGACTTTCTCGAACCTCCTGTGATGTCTGAACGAAGCTCCTGCGTCGATCCCCAGCAAAATGTACTATAATCCTCAGGTACGCGACACCACTCCATCACAACGCTACTCTCACACTTGGACAGTTCATTGTATCGTCAGTATAGATGCAGCTGCCATGTGGCACTGCTCAATCCAGCCTCGAATGCGTCGACACCGTGGATTCGGAATTTCATGCAGCTTGTGGTGTCCGTGCTCAAGGCACTTCTCTTGATACCGTCATCTCGTCAACCACGATTGCGTTATAGCTCGGCCAATCGGCCAGTCGGCCAATCGGGTTGCTTTAAGCGCCGCCGGCGAGCCGCTCACCTATATGATGTCATAGTATTGCCGGTGATTATGTCATCGCAGGTGCTAATGGTATCGCCCGGGTACGATATCAAAATGACAGTGGCCTAGCACCGCTCCATGTACGTCGGCGGCACTTGAGACCCATTCATAGCGGAACGTCGTATCCCAAGAGCATGCTGCCTATTAGAAACAAATTCAAACACGTGACAAAGCCCCAGATAAGAATGGCCACCACGGTCATGACAGGACCGTTGCTCATATCGAAATGTCCCTTGTAGCGAAACAAAGACTCGGAATCATCTCTCTGCGGCAATGACCCCGCCTCGGCACCGTCTTCGTAGAGCGTGGAATCTCTGGAGCCCGGCACTGGGGGTATGGCTGCAGGCAGGCTGCTGGTCTCCGAGGTGAGGGTGGGCGCAGAGGTAGTGGAGTGCTTCAGAAGCAAGTTCTGCAGCTCCAAGCTTTCATCCTGGACGCCTTCATCGTCCCAGCCCGCACACGGGTGTGCGCTTCTCAAGTCCTTGAGGCGGATGGCTGGTTCCGTAGCACTGAAGCGGTTCGGGCCACTTTTGATGGCGCCCTCCTCGCCCAAGTCATCTTCGTCTCGCGCGTGCATCGGAACCTTCATGATTTGCTTCAGGCACGTGAACCAGATCAACGGCGCCGTCACCACCGGCAAGAGCACCGACAACACAACCTGCAGCGCATTCAACGTTGCCGCTAGGCCCTCGCGCCCAGAGTATGTCACCACCGTCAAGCACGGGAGAATGGCGATGGCCCTCGTCACCAAGCGCCGCACCACAGGCAGAAACGACCACCGCAAAAAGCCCTCCAGCACCATCTGGCCGGCTAGTGTGCACACCACGCCTGCAGACTGCCCTGAGCAGAGTAGCGCCAAAGCAAAGACCACGCCTGCAGACGGCGAGATGTGCTTTGAGAGCAAGTGGTAGATGGTGAACAAATCGCTGCTTTCGCCAGGGTTCGAATCGTCGTCAGAATCCGAGTCCGAGTCGCTATCCTGTGTGGAACCCATGGTGGCCCCTGCCACGATAAGAATGGTGGCGTTGACGAAGAGCGCCACGGTGAAGAGAGACACCACTAGCTCAACGATAGTGTAGGTCAAGGTGTCATTTATGGCACGCATGGAGGGGCGGTAGTAGTCTTTGGAAGACTCTTGGTGGTCAATGCGGGCGGCGTAGTCTTCGGCAGAGAGTGCAAAACCGTCAGTATCCAGCGCAGGAAAGCTTGAGGCTTGAGCAACGGTTTCCACCGACTCGCGAGGACTGGCTCCTCGCAGGTCCAACTCGGGGTCGCGCCAGGCCTTCTCCGTGTAATAGCCGTGCTTTATGTCGTAGTCCTTGAGCCGCGCCTGCACCAAGCCCGAGCCCAAGTATAAGGAGTGAGGCATGACGGTGGCGCCCAAGATGGCTAAGCTTAGAAAGAGCCCGTTGCCGCCCTTGCGGTCGTCGGTGTCAATGACCTTTTCATTGGGCAAGAAGCCCTTCAACACGTCGCCCACCGAGAACATGGGTTCCCTGGACACCTGCCACAACTCGATGGCGAAACAAACCACGGTGCCGGCCACCATAAACGACACAAAGCCCTCAAAGATGCGGATGAACACCATGGGCCCATTGGGGCGGTAGGCCATGAGCACGATGAGCACGTCTACCACGGTGATGATCACGCCGAAGAAGAGCGGGACGTTGAAGAGAATGTTCAATGCAATGGCCGTGCCCACCACCTCGGCCAAATCCGTGGCGATGATGGCGATTTCCGCCAAGATGTAGATGAACATGTTGAGCCGGGCCGGCAAGTTCTCTCTGCAGTTGGCGGCCAAGTCGAGGCCGGTCACGGCGCCTAGCCTAGCCGAGAGGATCTGGAGCACGATAGCCAAGCAGTTGGATAAAAGAATCGAGAAGAGGAGCTTGTATTGGAAAGCGGACCCGGCCGCCACGGCCGTGGAGTAGTTCCCGGGGTCCATATAGGCCACAGACACCATGAGCCCGGGGCCGATGAACTTCATGTATTTCTTCAAGGCCACTGATAGCCGCGATAGCCACAAATGCATGATGTAAGGGGTGTAGGTGGGAAAGCCGAGGGAATTAAAGCGGTTGGAGGATCTCAGAAGATATGAGCGCCAAGATCTCAAGGAGTGTTTGGATGAGTAGCGGGTGGTTGTATGAGTAGCGGGTGGTTGTATGAGTAGCGGGTGGTTGTATGAGTAGCGGGATTGTATGGAGCAGGAGATGATGACTGCGATCTATGGCCGAAGGGACGGCGGTTGGACGCTGTGGATGCGGACTTGTATAGATGGGGAGCTAAAGACCAAACGTGGATGCGGAAAAGGAGAATGAAGGGAGAATGCGAATGGTTGACAGGCGGGCGGTGTAGCACGACAAAGATGCGAGTACGTGCGTGGATGCAAGTGGCATGTGTTGGTGAGAAAGGCGTCTAGTGCGCGCGGGTCGTGCCGCATCGCTGCCGAGTGGATCAAATTGCGCTGCCAGGCGATCTGGATACGGAATGACCAGGTCAGGACAGGTCAAGTCTAATTCGGTCTGGCCAGGACAGGACAGGTCAAGTCTAATTCGGTCTGGCCAGGACAGGTCAGGTCAAGCCTAATTCGGTCAGGTCAGGTCAGGTCAGGTCAGGTCAGGTCAGGTCAGGTCAGGTCAGGTCAGGACAGGTCAGGTCAGGTCAGGTCAGGTCAGGTCAGGTCAGGACAGGTCAGGTCAGGACAGGTCAGGTCAGGACAGGTCAGGTCAGGACAGGTCAGGACAGGTCAGGACAGGTCAGGTCAGGACAGGTCAGGTCAGGTCAGGACAGGTCAGGACAGGTCAGGTCAGGTCAGGACAGGTCAAGCCTAATTCGGTCTGGCCAGGACAGGACAGGTCAAGTCTAATTCGGTCAGGTCAGGTCAGGTCAGGTCAGGTCAGGTCAGGTCAGGTCAGGTCAGGTCAGGTCAGGTCAGGACAGGTCAGGTCAGGACAGGTCAGGACAGGTCAGGTCAGGTCAGGTCAGGTCAGGTCAGGTCAGGACAGGTCAGGACAGGTCAGGTCAGGACAGGTCAGGTCAGGTCAGGACAGGTCAGGACAGGTCAGGTCAGGTCAGGTCAGGTCAAGCCTAATTCGGTCTGGCCAGGACAGGACAGGTCAAGTCTAATTCGGTCAGGTCAGGTCAGGTCAGGTCAGGTCAGGTCAGGTCAGGACAGGTCAGGTCAGGACAGGTCAGGACAGGTCAGGTCAGGTCAGGTCAGGACAGGTCAGGTCAGGTCAGGACAGGTCAAGCCTAATTCGGTCTGGCCAGGTCAGGACAGGTCAGGTCTAATTCGGTCAGGCCTGGTCAGGCTAGCCTAGCCCACCTGATTATGGAAACTTCCGTCCATAAACGATTACAAGGTGAAATCGGTAGCCCGCATGAATAGGCGGGTCTGATTCCGACCGTCCCTAAGCTTATAGACCACCGCTGCAGCTTACCAACGCTGTGTCTCTCGGTACCACCGTGGTGCACTTGGATGCCAACTGGAACCTGCCTCAGATGTCATTCTTGTCTAAACTAGCCCGATCGTTTTTCAGCGGCCAATCCAAGGGGCTTACCAGTGTATCAATAGAAAGCATGCTTAAAATAGTCAGAGCTTCCCGAAGGAGTCCACAATAAACACGCTTTGGTTTATGATGAAATCATCCATTTTAGACTAACCGGGTACTCAAATAACACTCTAGGTCAATTTTCAGGTGAACTGACGTGGGGAAACAACCACAGCCAGATGAATCATGAATCAATCAAGGACTTAGTCGAACGCCATTCTCAAGAATCAACCAAAGATAGGTATTTTGGGATTTGGGTGGGTAGTGCTGTACCCATGGCTACACTGAGCAGGCAAAACGGAAAAAGGAGGCAAAAAATGGCCAAAATTGTCAAAAATAAACATGCATGAACGGATAGTAAGCAAAGAATAGGATTACTTAAGCGGCCAAGGGAAGCATGCAGGAGGTAGAAGGGATATCACTTGAAAGTTTTTGTTGGTGATACAATGGATAATACAGCATTCCACGTCTTGGGAGGGTGGTGGTGCGAGCAAATTTACAGGCAGTTATATCTTGACTTCTCACTCCGACAAAGCCATGCTTACCCAGCAATATTGAGGATAGAGAGCGATTCTAAGCACTTTCCACCAGTCTTCCTCCATGAAGAAAACCACTTCGACAAAAGACGCAAATGCTAGCTCTGAGAATCACGTCTCCCAACATTGGGTCTTTGGAAACACCCATAAATTCCAAAAAGTGCCAGTGATGACGTGGATCAGGACGTGCTCGAGATTCTTTCACTCGTAATGGATGGAATATTTGAGCAGGTCCGGAGAGCTCAAAGTCCCGAGCCCTCAGACTCATCCTCACACATTCAAATCATAGACTGCAGGGGTGTTTTCAGCCGGATCCTAAGGACGACTGCAGCTTGCATTACTATCAGAGTGGTGGGAATGGTAATGATGATTCCATCCAATTGCCACATATGATCTTGGAGGCACCAGAGCAGGTAGCGCCGTTCGAGTGTCAGCCACCAGTTGATCGCGGGCAAATTTCCGAATGCCCTTTTTGGAAAACAACTAGGTGATGTTGTTTTTTTATCCTGGGAGTTGTTTTGTTAGATCTACCATGCGCCCGTGGATACACGATTAAACTACGACGTGCGGACAAGGGAAACCGCCCGACCACCGCGAGAGAGCCGAGCCCAATGCCGACCACCTATCGCCGAGGCTTGGACGAGGCGGCGCCGGTTGCACCCTATCAGGTGCACGCCGTGGTTCCAGTCGATCAGTGTGGTGGTGTTCCGAGATACAGGAACGACCCCGGTGACGCCGCTTCAGCCAAAACAAGCCGGTTTGGAAATGTTCAGATTGGTCAGATTGGTCAGATTGGTCAGATTGGTGAGATTGGTCAGATTGGTGAGATTGGTCAGATTGGTGAGATTGGTCAGATTGGTGAGATTGGTCAGATTGGTCAGATTGGTCAGATTGGTCAGATTGGTCAGATTGGTCAGATTGGTCAGATTGGTCAGATTGGCAATTGTTGGCGACCAAGGCGAGTGCCCAACACCATTCGAACCGAGACGGCGCCGTCGTGCCCTCACGCCGACTCAAGAGCGTCATTAAGGCCCACCTATGAGGTCATATGGCCCAGACCAGTCTTATCTATACCAGTTGGACGCGCTTCTTTAGGGATCTTCATCGAATACATCCTCTAGAGTACTGACGCTCACAACAGAACATGTTTTATGCATAACTGTGTCTAAGATATACAATAGAAGGTGGGGGATTAGGATCACCCCGCTTGTCAATATTTTGAGGTTAAGGTGGTACTAGTTCCGGAGTTTCTGAATCCTATTCTCCACCAGACAAAATAGAGGAAAAGGCAAAGATATTTGTACACGCAAAGGATGCAGTATTTCCAAATCAGTATGTGTTTCATCAGGAGCATATCTAAACCACGATCCAATAGCGACCCTTTGCGCCAGGGGATTGTTTGATACTAAATGTCCATTACTGCATGCTGCAGTCAGTCTGGATTAACCTCAGTGTTTTGTGAACAAGGTGCTGTCATTGTGATTATGGTAATTAGGGAGGTCCTGATAATACTGCATATTGCTTAGATGCAGATGGTCCCTTCAAGTATGATAGTATACGGTTAACGGGTCACAAGACAGACGCCAGTCCTGCATCCGCTTACACGAGGGACCTCCGGTTGCAGCTTACCGGAAGCAGCGCTGTGTTTCTCGGGGAACTCGGCCCGCCTCAGATGCCACTTTCGGCTAAAACTAGCCCGATTGGGACCGTTCAGGCTGGAACGGTGCCTCCTAGGGTGGCAATTCCGTGGCCGGTTTCTCAAACCGTCGGAAAATCGCCCGATTGGGGCATTCCACCAGAGAACGTGCCCGGTGCCTTGACACGGCCTCGCTTTCGCTATAAATGAGTACGTGATCACCATCGGAGCGTACAAAGTGAGTCTGTCCAAGGCCAAGCGTGTTGGAAGTTGACGGCTGATGCAAAAGCCTGCATGGGAAAGTGACGTCAGTTTCCTTTGTGCTTCCAGCTTGACTGGCTCGCCGCTGTGCTTGCTAAACGCTACGTACTAGACCAGCCACCACCAAGATTCAGAGAAAAAGGCCTCTACAAGCTAAAACAATGTGAGGCACAAAGTGACTGGAGCTGTTCGAGCCAGGGAACCTGGCAAAGTCGAAAAGAAACCCATGCTGCAATAAGTCACCGACTGGAAAGGAACCGCTCGTGGATTTTCACGTACAACATGAGTGAAGGTCTTGCAGAAGTTCAGGGTGAAGTCCACCTAGCGTTAGGAGCCCTGGCACCGGGTGTTTTCACGAGCGGTAGAGACAGCATAGATTGAATTCAGAACATAGACAGAATGTACTTAGAGGATAGACAGAAAATAGTCAGAAAAGAGTCAGAAAATAGTCAGAAAATAGTCAGAAAATAGTCAGAAAATAGTCAGAAAATAGTCAGAAAATAGTCAGAAAATAGTCAGAAAATAGTCAGAAAATAGTCAGAGAAGAGTCAGATAATAGTCAGATAATAGTCAGAAAACAGTCAGAAAACAGTCAGAAAACAGCCAGAAAACAGTCAGAAAACAGTCAGAAAACAGTCAGAAAACAGTCAGAAAATAGTCAGAAAATAGTCAGAAAATAGTCAGAAAATAGTCAGAAAATAGTCAGAAAATAGTCAGAAAATAGTCAGAACGACCAGTACGATTTCCCCAAGCGCGCAACGGAGAGGTCCCGCCCGTCGGCATTTATACACCGAGCATCGCGTACCAAGCGCACATCCATACACTCCCCGCGACATCACCTCCACCGCACCCTGTCAACTCCCCTCGCATTCCATCAACCGCCCGCTTACTACAGCATGCTCAGAAACGTGATTCGAATGCGCGGCCCTCGGAGCTTTTCCGTGATGGCCCCCCTGGCTGCGGCCCAGGTCTTCAAGATGCCCGCCATGTCGCCCACCATGACCGAGGGAGGCATTGTGTCGTGGAAGTATAAAAGCGGCGACGAATTCTCCGCGGGTGACGTGTTGCTTGAAGTGGAGACCGATAAGGCCACCATTGATGTGGAGGCCCAGGACGACGGAGTCATGTGGGAGATCTTGGTCAAGGAAGGCGAGTCCGGCATCCCCGTCGGAAAGCCCATTGCATTTTTGGCGGAGCCCGGCGACGATTTGGGTTCCTTGGAGAAGCCTCCCATCGATGAAGGGGAGACCGGCGCCAAGGAAGCGCAGCAGAAGGAGCAACCAAAGGATGTGGAGAAGAGCAGGCAGAGCCACGCTCCAAAGGCCGCTTCTCAGGACGCCCCATCTAATGCCGCTCCCAAATCTGCAGGCAAAGAATCTAACTCACAGCAACCGAGCGACGGTTCAGTCACCACAAAGGCAGACACCAGCCAAAAATTGACCCCAGCCGTGGAGGTGTTTTTGCACAGACACGACATTTCCCCACAAGAGGCGTTCGACAAGATCCCCGCGTCCGGCCCCAAGGGCCGGCTCTTGTTGGGAGATGTGTTGGCGTATGTCGGGGAGATCAAAGCGTCTGCAGTGACCAAGATCGCGCTGTACATCAAGAGCAAAGAGCACTTGGATCTCTCCAACATCAAGGTGGCGGCGCCGGCTAAAAAGGAGCCTCCTGCAAGCAAGCCCGCCGAGAAGCCCAAGCCCTCCAATGTGTTGCGCATCGAGTTCACCTCGGAGTTGCGCGAAGACGTCACCAAAGAAAGGTTCCAATTGAAGTTTGAGAGAGCATTGCACGCTGCAAAGAAACAAACGTACGGCATACGGTTTCCCAACTACGCCCGCCTGCCCATATCGCTGGGCTTGTACGAGGACGACATCTTCGACGACTTATTAGTGGCGCCCGTTTCCAAGGACCGCTTCTCTGTGTCCAACATCGGATACAAGTTCTTGGGCGAGTCGTTGTCTCGCCCGCGTGCCACCGATGCCTTCGATGAGCTTTTGGGCTTGGCCCCCAAACCCGCCATTGGCGCCGAACCTGCAGGCTCGCTCACCGCTGTTGTCAGTTTCCAGGTGACGTTTGATGAGAAGTTGAGCGATTCCAGGCAGTTTGTGGACTTCTTCCACGACGCATTGCTCAGCCAGATCCCCGCCAAGCTGTTGGTTGTCAAGGAGTAGTGCTCCAGCCGATGCCTGATGCAGGTAGCAAGAGTGTACGAAAGTCCAGGCGACACTGGGCCTTCCAATCAAATGACGGGCTGTGGTTCTGTGGTTGATTGCGAGAATGACGTGCAACCTCTGGAATACTCACTTCATTCTATCGAAGCCAGCATTTGACGGACACCACCAACGCCTCCGTAGAAGGTGCGGCGATGTATTCTAGCCACGCCTCGGCAGAGCCTCAAAGAGTTGTGGCATTGCCATTCAATTGTCATTGAAGCATATGCACATCTATAGAATTTAGCGTACGTTCAATGAAGTTACGTTCAGTCATGTATACAAGCGGCGGCGATGCCTGGCGGCTCTTTGGGCAGCTGCTTGTCCACGGCGTTTGAATTGTGGGCCCGGCCCCGGCTGAACTGAAATGACCACCTTTACGCTATCGATCAACTTTCAGGCGCCAGGAACCAAGGCGGCGCTTCTGGAGAGTGCTGGTGCACGGGTGCACGGGTGCACGGGTGTGCAGCCAGACGCAAAGTTTGCAGCCAATCATCAGAGAGCCACCGCCAACCAAGCCAAGCAACACCCGCGTCGTATGTGCAGGATATCATGATTCCAAAACGGGAATTGTCCTTCCGTTCCCTATGTGCACGGACATGTCGCTCAAGAGATTAGTCTGTATGTAATATGGCCTAAAGCATCAAGCACGCTTTCAGGTGCATACCAGCACAGAGAAGGTTCAAGTGGTGGCATTTAAGGCCGGGGGCATTAAGGACTGCACAGTGGGCCAGGGCACTGGACACCGCCATTTCCCACCTTGTTCAGACGCGTAGCGAGTGCAGCATAAAACGCTGCGGAAGGCCTTAGACTGACAAGGCGCGCCATTCCCTTTGGGGAACACAGGGTCCAGCTGCCTAAACGGGTGGTTTCAAATAGAAGCTTCCAGAGGTTCCAGGGGTGAAGGCTCTCCCGCACATATATAAAGCGCGTTCCCCTCCGACTTGAAGGTCTATTCAAGACAATCCCACAATCCCAGCACGGACTCCAACAAGCTGCGCCCACCACCATACCCACCGAAGCCTTTAAAAGGCCATCCCAAGAATCTCTGGATACATGTCGAACTATACAGTGCACCAGATGCACCGAGGGTTGGCGTGGGTAGGATAATATCTTCAGTACAGTATTTATCTGAACTATCCAAACCATAATGCTGCAAACCAAGACTGCTTCGAATCACGCTAGCAAACTGGAACAAAACAATAGAGAGATTGTCATACTAGAAGGCATGGAGGTCTGATATCCGGCCGTGTTAAGAATCAAAGTTGGAGCGCAACGCCTGCAGGCTTGTAGGGCCGAAACAGCGCACACCTGTTCGAAATATTGGCTGGTTTGAAATATTGGCTGGTTTGAAATATTGGCTGGTTCGAAATATTGGCTGGTTTGAAATATTGGCTGGTTCGAAATATTGGCTGTTTTGATTTATTGGTTGGTTAACTTTATTGGTTGGTTCACTTTATTGGCTGGTTTGTTTTCACTTGTGAGCTCGAACTATGTTGTCACGCTGGGAATGCAAAACTGTGTCCCCCAATATGGGGGATTAATGGTCTTGCAAGGGTCCACTCCGGCACCATATACCAAAACTTCAGTTGAGAGGCAAAAAAAGAAATGGGGGTGTGCATTAAAAAGGTTTCAATTTGGGGGTACAAGTTGAAGAGTCAGAATAATACTTTTTGATCACCCCGAGCCCAATGGGTCGCGCACTACCATGAGTGCAAAATTGGCCTATCATGTGCGGGCGCAAGAACTCGCCGGTTAATTCCGGGAGATATGGGGCGTATCCATTGTCAAAAACAGAGTCCAAACACTGGAGCCTACGTCATCTTGTGGTTTAAGCACTTTGAACTTTCTGGGCACTGAAAAACGACTCCTTCGCGGTTCATTTTTCTACCAAGATACTACCCTTTCATGGGATGCTACACGCTCAATGGTTCAAGGGAGGTGCAGGTGAGACTTTGATATGTCACCATTCAGAATTTCAAAGCTCCCAGTTTAGATACCCCACTGACAGTCTGTCCTTAGCCACACACAATTGTCCGTGCGCTATATGCTGACATATTTCACGCCATTAAATCACGCGAGATTTCATAAACCCTTATCCTTTTCCACCGTGCATGGCAAACTAGATGATAAAGACGACTGAAAGGATGCCAGACTATAAGGATTGACTCCTGTGACCAAAGACGCGAAGGAGTGAACAAAGTCTTGCTGCAAATGCTCTGTTGTGAAAGTGGCCAATGCCTGCGGTATCGCAAGAAGCGACATAAACGTTGACAGAAGTTGACAGACCGATGGTCGAGACGCGCACAGAAGTCAATGTTAGACAGATGGGACACCGCGTGGAGGCGTTGCAGCTAGCGCCACGTGATGCGCGCGTGACGTTCTGGCGGGATGTTTGCGCGTTAGCCTTTCTTTTTTTTTTGGCCTTTTTTTTTTTGTTTTTTTGGTGCTTTGTTTTTTTGTTTATCTGTGTTTTGCATTACGCCGTTTGTTTTTGGCCATCCGTTTTTATTGAAGTGTCGTTCCATCCCCGATCCCCTACCCCACCCTTCTCCTTTCGGACTCGCCCCTCATCTCCCCAGCAAGCCGTTCCTACCGTGCCGGACCATCTGAACGTGCCGGACCACCTGAACGTGCCGGACCATCTGAACGTGCCGGACCATCTGAAGGTGCCAGAATTTTGATTCGCCTCAAGCACAAAGGCATCATAGCTGTTTATCAAGAACCCCTCTAACCAGAGACCCCAAGTCAAGAGACGTGGTTTCTTAGATATCTGCTCTCCGGATATACTCAAGGCTCAGATATCCCAATTCCTTAGGCGAAACATTGGCGTGATTGAAGTGATTTTCGAACAGAATCAACGGGATCGAAGCACTATATTGAACAGGTGCGCTGGACAGAACTGGACCTCTATTGAGATACCCCGTGACTCCACTCAAACGGCGGCCTTGATCTAACCCTTCAGTCCACCCTCGAAGCACCCCCAACCTCAATCTGAGAAAGCAAAACATCCACACCACCAAGGCCCGTTGCCACCACAATGAACATGCCTTACAACTTCCTGAAAATAAGCCACTTGGATGGCTTCGATGAGACCAAGCCAAAACCTTACTCGTCGCAGGTGTACGGCCAGACCCTGCAAAGCTCGAGTTCAGCGCAGTACAGTATGGGCACGCCGCTGCCACCCTTGACGTTGACGTCTCGTGTTTTGGCCAGTAATGGCAGCTCGATCATTGCGCCTTCACCTCTCACTATGTCTCTCCATGGAGGCACGGCGCAATGTGCACCCCAGCATCTGCAGATGCCGCAGCATCAGCATGGCTACCAGCAATTCGACCCCCAGAAATTGCCTTATGAGTTCCACGAGCCCGACGGCCGCCATGTGGAGAGCGTGCGCATGAGCCAAGTGCAGAATGGCCAGCGACGCCATCTGCTGAGCGCCCATCTGCTCCAGAACTCGATGGGTCCGGTGCTGGAGTCTCTGCTTCACCAACAACACCAACAGCGCCTTCTTCAGCAACAGCAATTCCAAGCCGGCCACCAATCATCACAGCAGGGCCTTCTGCTGCAGAACCTCCTGCTGCAGAGCCTACAACAAAATCTCCAACAAAATCTCCAACAAAATCTTCAACAGAATCTTCAACAGAATCTTCAGCCACATGCTCTACAGCAGAACATCTCTCAGAATATTCCTCAGAATTTCCAGCAAAACATGCAACAAAGCATCCAGCAGCAAAATATCCAGCAGCAAAACATCCAGCAAAATCTACACCATAGCATCCAGCAGCAAAGCCTACAACATCAACAGCAGCATACACTACAGCAGCACAACCTTCAGCAGCACAATCTTCAACAGCATGGACAGAGCCAGCACCAGCACTTAAAAATGTCTCCGCACGCGTTTCCTGTGGCCAATGTGGTGGCGGGCAACGTGATGAGCGGCGCAAATGGGCTTAATTTGCAGGCCGCCTTCCAAGAAACCATGCAAATGCAAAGAAACACGCCCGATGCTGCCCACACGGGCCAGCCGTTCCGGTCCGAGCAGGATCTCGCCCATCAGAACGTGCTCCGCATCGCAGCCAAGTTGCTCCCGCCAAGCTTAAGCGACGGGCTGAAGAAGAAGCGCGGTCGCCCCAAGAAGTTGATATTGGATCCCTCCACCAACCAGTACATCGACTCGTCGCATGAGAACTTCAAGAAACTCAACAAGATCTTGAAGCAGGCCATGGAAAGTGCCGATGCGAAGGACTCCGGCTATGCAAAAAGCACCAAGTTGGACATCATGAATGACCAGGCCTTGAAGCAGTTGTTGGAGCTGAAGGACCGCCGAGGCCGGCCTCGCAAGTTTCCAATCGAGCAAACTGGGCTCACCATCAAAGGAATCCGCGTCAATGGTACCATGAAGGGCCGGAAGAAGGTCACGTTGGTCCTGGATCCCAATAATGTCCACAAGAAAAAGCGAGGCCGGCCCAAGCGAGAGGTGGAGGTCGAGCTCTCATCCAGCGCCTAAAGCTGGCCAAAGCCCACTTTCTTCTTCAAAAGTTCCTGGTCAAAAACGACGCACCATGGCTGGCCTGGTAAACCCGGGTCGGGTGAGGTGTATCCTCGACTTAAGTGGAGCTATTCTGCGGTATCCGACGAGCTATCCCTATTCCTCGATTTGTATGACACATTTGTGGATTTATTTAATCAATGCTTGATTAAAGTGGAACCATTTCCTGATCCAATTGAGATTCTTGATTTTAATGCAATGCATTTTCGGCTCAAAGAAGAAGCCTTTTAGGTGCCAGGAGCCTAGAGGGCATTGTTGGTATGTGTCTTCTCGAATGTTAGGGTAGCAAAGAATGCTGATTAATATACTAATTGTATATTAGTAAGTTGCCTTAATAGAATGGTTAGGAAAAACAGCTTGCTTCCTTCACACAGCTCAGCAATTGTAGAATCTCATCCCATGCTCAAGCTTTCGTCAAATACTGACAAGTTTAAGGTCAATTCTGCCAAGAAAGTGTCAGCAATCGTATTTGTCGGCATTTTGGGGATCTAAGTTTCGAGCTGTTCATTCTTCACATGTCTCTCTCCAGAATATGTCCCCACAGTTCTTGACGCTCTGAATGGCTATCGCCGGTAGTATTCTCGGTCAGTGATAATGCACCACGGAATTTGGGGCGTTGGTTGTGGCACTATTGCCCGATTAGGAAAGTGCCTTTAGTGATCCTTCTTCTGTAATCTTTGTTTGAGGAGTTCTCTGCGCTCTCTTTCGAGCAGTCGCTCATCGGCTTGTGTAGAGACGTTACACGGAAATAGTTCTGCTCTTGAAGATTTCACCTTAGTTCAGGATTCACATGAGTTCACAAGTTCATATCAGCTCACAACTCTGGGGTTCACGAGTACATAGCACTTAGATGCTAATATAAGTTTGGCGAAGGATAGTTGATTGGCTACCCTCACCTATGTCACCAAAGCTTCTTATTGCTCGTTGTAAGGCTATCCATGAACAATGCCGCAGAAACCTCGATGGCCTATGTTTTGTCTGGGTTTGGAAACTATGCATCTTCGATATAGTGGCCCGATAATTCTGAGTCCTCGAAAACAAACACTCGCTTGCTGTATGTATGTATTCGATATGCACTTTAAGGACAACTTCTTGCAAAAATGGAAAATGGCCACGTGTCATCTGTGGCAGCCTTGATTTTGAAAAATTCTTATCCACGAATACTCAAGGTTTGCGCCCTTCCTTCATGGGTGGAATGTAGCGGGCGTGTTGAAAAAACCAGACGGTTCAAAAGCCATGCATATTGAGAAAACAGTGAGACAAAAGGTCCTTATCAACATCTGATATGAATCAAACTCAAATCAGGTACTTGACGTGCTGCAAGCGGGCCAAAAGGGTCCAGTATTCCGAATGCAAGGAATCAGAAAGCCGCCATTGAGGATGAGACTGCTGGCGACCCTAAAGTATATTTTCCGCCATCCTTGATTTAATGAGTTCTAATGCTTCATCTGGAAAATGTGTGGAAAGAATTTTGCCAGCCAGGGATATTATTGTCTGGTTCGTGGGGCACCATAAGAGCTTTAAAGAGTACGTAATATGAAGACATTCGAGGGTTGTGCAATGGTTTGACTGGAAAGACATTGAAATCTTGTGGAATGTTTCTTGATGGCAATTAAAGAGGTTACTTCTCTGCATCGATATTGTCGGTGGCAACAAATGCAAAATAGCCACAGGTTGAATTTGTGGCCCCACCGTTTCAAATACGGTCTCCACTTCTTTTTGGGTAGTTTCAATGAAAGGTGCTAGGAACGCTCGTTATCTTTGCCCCCAAAAGTTCTTGTGACAGTCACTTTCTGCACTTGAAGTGCTACCTGCTCAGAAATAGTTTTCCGTAGATCACCCAACGGCTAAGTTTACCGGTGACGGAAGCCAGAATTGCTTGCTTCAGCTGGGGGGGGAACATAAAGGCCGCTTGTGAGCTGGTGGCCTGGCTCCGCCCGCCCTTGTCACTGCTTCAGATTTTCTGGGCTCCGTACACCCATAGTTGAAAAGGCTCTATGCATAAGGTTCTGTGATTTTTCTTGAGCGACAGTGTTCTTGGGGAAGGAGGTCTTAATGGTGTAGTTGGTACGACAGGTTGTAAAAGAAAGGAGCGTTGATGGAAGACTTTGGCGCCGTGGTATATACGGGGTATATTAGAGCGCGCGCGTCATGCAGGGCGCCTACGCCGGTGCTGCGTTTCAATTCCAGATATGGAAAGAGTACTCATTCGAAGCTGCTGGAAGGATCTGTGGGCCAGTCCATTCGCACATAAAAAGAGGGAATTCCCCCCCGCTATGGGACGACAAATTTTCTATCGCATTTTACAATACCAGCCAGGTCCGCGTTTTTTCATGTACATATCTTGCCAGGTACACACCTTACCAATCACATGGCACACGTCACCATAAGGACACATTTCGATAATCAGGAGCTCCTTTTTCGGATCTGCTAAAGCTGCAAGTAAAGGGCAACATAACTAGCAAAAGGAAAGACTTTGGTTTGGAGGATACTCCTGAAGAATCCAGAACTTTGCAGCAGACTTGCGCGGTTGCCTTGGGCTGATTTGATCTGTTTATTGGGGTCTTTTATCGAGATGCTGGGATATCCTCTTCTCGGTTATGCTTGATGCTTTAAGTCATGGCTATTTATTTGTGCTGTGTATATCTGGTTATCTGACCTCACCTTACCTCAGTCTTTTGTGGTTATTCATACCTGGATCTCTCGTGGATGCACACCGGGTTCTCTTGTGGTTATGCACGTCTGCCCAAATTGTGTTACCCAACATCCCGAAACATGCCCCTTAAAAGGTTACACTTCCTGTTGAACATAAAGCCGTCGTGCACACGCCTAGATACTCATCGCCAGGTTAATCTTATCAAGACGGTTTTAGTTAGCATACCTTCAAACCATTCACCAGATGACCATAGCCTGTTAAGCGTTTCTCGGTTATTCATACCTGATTATCTACCTCCTTGCCGGCTATTCTTTCCTTGGTTATGTACACCTATTTATTCCCACAGGGGGGGGATCTGTGCTTTACACAATTGTTTGAGAATATATTCCTTACGGGGACCTTACCCGGGCCGTTTTTCCTGGTGATTGTTCTCACTTGCCTCGTCATCATTTTGGTCATCTCTTCCGGTAGTCCCTACCCGGAGGTCTCATGACAAAAGGAGTCACCCGCACGCGCTTAACAATGTCATTGTCTCTGGATTTACTACAGTGGTATGTTTTTAAGATCTTTTTTGTGGGGCCATATCTCACTTCTACAGTTTATTTATATGTTGGGAGCCCCCTCTGGAACTCACTTCTGAGTTATCCGCTGCGAAGTTACATTCCTCCCATTGGCTGCGGATAACGAATACATAAGGACCCAAAAAGCCAAACACATTATCAATTTTGCTGAGCTAAGAAACACCAAGAGACATGATTCCGGGCCAAGGCTACGCAAGGATGTTTGGGGCATTGATGCTCATCATGTCATTAGTGGCAAGCTCCATACCAGCGGAAATCAGCGAAGAACAAGTCCATGAGTACTTTGGCGGAGTTAGCAAAACATCCACCGCCAGGGGGCTTGACGACGTCATTGCAATGTATCTCACTGGGGTCATGTATGAAGTGGAAGGAGGAAACGCATACATCGTCAGTCCTGCAGGCGAGAGCGTCCGCATGGCGTTCAGCTTGAATAATGCGACGGCAGATGTCGAGCCTATTATCAGGGAAGTGTCTTTCCACGAGGCAAAGACAATCCAAGCAGCCAGCGCCGATGCCGCTCCGGATGAGGCAGACACCGCCGCCATGATCAGGAACTTTAAGCAATCTTACATGCAGCAGAATAGGTATCAGAAGCGCGACCACATATGCGCGTCCAATCAGCCTCGAACTTGCCGGGGAGCAGAAAATTGCAACAAGAGGTATGATCGACGGATTCGGGGGTATTGTGGCTGTGTTTCGGTTTCGAGGCATCTGAGGAGTTGTTTGACGG
>WFIV01000091.1:0-19204 GCA_009756565.1 Metschnikowia sp. UWOPS 03-167b3 | reverse complement strand
AAAAAAAAAAAAAAAAAAAAAAAAAAAAAAAAAAAAGAAAAAAAAAAGAAAAATAATAAAAAACAATTAAAAAGGAAAAATAAAATAAAGAGAAAGTAGTCAAATATTAAAATAAATAGACGGATATCTTAAAGAGCCAGCATGGCGGCCAACACTCGTAATTTTTGCATGGTTGCTTTTCCAAAAATGAACTCGACGCACACTCAGACTGGACAGTAGGAACACCAGCCAGGCGGTATGACAGAAGTCAGCGCAAGTATGCAACGTGGTCTGCATATCATCTGTATCACATGCGGTGTGTCACATGCATACGTTTCAGAAAATGCAGGGATGGAGCTACCCAGGTATAAAAGAGCGATGATTTTCCCTCGAAAGGAGACCCTCTTTTTTCAATTCCAACACATGCCATGGGGAAACCAAGAATGCGCGAAACGTGGGTTACTCTTTTTGAGTCGGCCTGACTGATTTCAAGTTATCTTTAAGTAGCTAGGCATCAAAAACACCTGCTATTTACCCATTTTGCAGTGACCGAATTACACCACCAAATCTCAGGGTCAGGCATGGAGAACGCCCGGGTAGCTCGATATTTGTCTCCCTTGAATGGAAAAGAGCGGCTATTGTGGACGCAAAGCTCAAAGATAATGATTTCCAGCCCTACGCCATCACATGAATAACACAATTAATTGAGGAGATTGCTGGGGTGGTGGATCGCCTTTGATTGAACATGCCCATATCAAGTCTGATCAAATCTGTTTGATAGTGCAAGGTGGTGGCGGCTTGTATGTGACGCGAGTTGTAATTTGCTTTACAACTTTTCGCCTCGTGTCTTTCTGCATCACGTCTTTTTTACTGCCATTGCCCTTGAAGCTCCCATAATTTTTGTCAGCTGGCTGGGTGGGGCAAGAATGTGAAGAAGGCGCAGGGGCGCGACCTTCGGATGGAATTTCAAGACTAAGCGCTGGTGCGGTACTTGGCGAGGACGCGCTCCTCGTCGGGAAGCTCACTATCCAAACGGGTCAGCTTGCAGGTACCAGTTTCCCTCGCATTAGTAGGCCGTAATAAATTCACCAAGTCCGTGTCCACTGATTTGAGGCCAGCCCGACTAGCAAAGGCCCGCAACCTGCACACGGTGCGACTCGCGCTAAGACGATGCACTTTGCGGCCCGCCACGGGGCACTCGGACTGACCGCACACAGGGATTCGCTGAACATAGCAGGCATTGTGGAACTTCAAGATTATCACTATGTGAGAATAACCGTACATCCCTTCTTTAGTGTTGGATCACAGTGGTGGTGGGATTCGCATACCTCATTTCAATGTCCTTCCCCATGAGGAGGATAATAACAGTGGGGTGAAATGGAATGAGTCGTGTTTCGATAACAGAAGTAGCACAGAAATGTAGTTGTAGCTGGATCTGAGGTGGAGCAGTTCCCGTTGTGCTGACATGGTACCCAGTTTTGGCATCACCTTGCTCAAATAGTCAGAGCTGGCAAAACACAGTGATATAACGCCTTGTCAAATACTGTATGGATTTCAACTTTTCCCTTGCACATCTGCTATCTTTGCAGATGACAACGGTAGAGCGTGTAAAGGGACCGGCTCAAATTGTGGCTCACCATAATGGCTACGTCGCCTTGAATGGTGGTGGACCCCTACTCCAGGATGATGGTGGGGGATCCGAGGTGCTTCTTGAATGAATGGGACATCCACAATGGATTCCTTCAGATTTCAGCTGCCAACTGTTCCCAGGATCGCCTCAGGGAACGCCAGTATGATGCACCCTAACGGCATGCGGGGCCGAGACAAGAATAAACTGAATGGCAAGTTTGGCAAACCTAAAACAGGGGCATTGGCAAGAAAAAAGAGGGAAAGCACGTCGTTGAACGCGCAAACCAACGGCCAATCAACGCTTCGCTGTCGCCGACTTCTGACCATTTGAACAGCAGTGTTGGGCCATGAGTTCGTCGTCTGACTTGTTGTCCACACTTTGTGCTTGGCAATCACGCCACTTGCAGGTTCCTTTTGGATACCAGTAGTTCGGTTCACATTGTTAGCGACGTTCAACTTTCGTGTAGCTAAAGTGAAACACACACACTCTAATTTTCCGGTGTGATATGTACCCTGCGGCAAGCTTGGTGCTCAGGTCTTTCCTGAATTGAGCGTTTGTAACCGAGTTCATGGCCACCAACGAACCTTATGTTACGCCTGGGGCTGACTCCCTGGATCCACCCCACTCTCGTCCATCTGTTTCTAGGCAGTTTTCCTTGAATCCTCTTCCCATTGCACGTGCTTTTTCGAATGACGTAAAGGCTGTGCTGATAGAAGCACCCGTGAAGTCCTGCTGGAAAGCGAGGCAGACAACGTCTTTGAAAAGAGCGGGTTTCCAAATCGGGCGGCGTCAATTGCAAACGCATCCTGCCCACACGAGCACATTTGCTCTCGTCTCCAGGATTCCGACTCTTCGCCAAGACTTCCATCATCATCCGCCAATGGAAGTCGCATTCACCCAGATTGCGATGCTTGCGCCTTATAGAACGCAGTAGCAGTCAAAGAGTTGGAATTGCGTCGAATGCCTGAGCGCGAGGCCGGCCAAGTCTCTCATGCCACTCCCTCGACTCCAGGAGGGGATCAGTAAGTTTGGATATGACAGAGTATCACCAATGGTAGAGACTGAATGCGAGGTCAAACCGAGGCAATGATATACTAAAGATGTCTGTCCTTGTCCAGAACCACACCGACCATAGAAGGGTACGCGATTTGTGGCGAAGGGTCCACTTACATCAAGGGGAGCCTGAACGGGCCTGGAATGGAGCCTGAATGGGCCTGAATGGGCCTGGAATGGGCCTGAATGGGCCTGGAATGGGCCTGAATGGGCCTGATTGGGCCTGAATGGGCCTGAATGGGCCTGATTGGGCCTGATTGGGCCTGAATGGGCCTGAATGGGCCTGATTGGGCCTGAATGGGCCTGATTGGGCCTGAATGGGCCTGAATGGGCCTGGAATGGGCCTGAATGGGCCTGAATGGGCCTGAATGGGCCTGAATGGGCCTGAATGGGCCTGAATGGGCCTGAATGGGCCTGGAATGGGCCTTAACGGGCCTGGAATGGGCCTGATTGGGCCTGAATGGGCCTGAATGGGCCTGAATGGGCCTGAATGGGCCTGAATGGGCCTGGAATGGGCCTGAATGGGCCTGAATGGGCCTGATTGGGCCTGAATGGGCCTGAATGGGCCTGAATGGGCCTGAATGGGCCTGAATGGGCCTGGAATGGGCCTTAACGGGCCTGGAATGGGCCTGAACGGGCCTGGAATGGGCCTGATTGGGCCTGGAATGGGCCTGATTGGGCCTGGAATGGGCCTGAATGGGCCTGGAATGGAGCCTGAATGGGCCTGAATGGGCCTGATTGGGCCTGATTGGGCCTGAATGGGCCTGGAATGGAGCCTGGAACGGGGTTCGATTAGGGGTCAGGTGTTGCTGCGTGGCTCCTCTGCCCCTACGCTCGCCGGGTCAGGATTCTGCACCCCGCGCATTGTTCTTACCCGCACCTCACGGCCGGACATCATCTCTCATGCCCACGCTGCTCTCTTCTTGCCGCCAACAACCCCCAAGTATCCTGAACAGTCAGCGCAGCGCCAGCATCACGTACTCGTTCCATCGCGCCATCCACTCCTTATGTCCACTCCTATAGCTGTTCTGCGTGCTGCAATTGCCAGCGGCATCCTCCACCCCGTGCAGCGCTCCGCCAACTCCCAAATCGCCATCAACAACTCCGACCACTTGGTGCTTATAGAGCCCAAGCTTCCCCTCCTACACCGATGCATCAGGCTGCGTGGGAAGGCCGGGCCTGGCGGGCCTTCTGCAGCCAAAACTGACGAACCGCCCGCCCTAAACAACCTGGGGCCAAAGCATTCTGAACCTAATGAGGAAACCGTTGACCCTGGTTGCGATATTGACGGCCTGAAGCTTGCCGCTGCCTCTAATGGTGCCGACTCCGCAAATGATCTGGCTCCAGCTAATGGCCAATCGGATTCGGTGAACCGCCTCCGTGGCTCTGCCCACGGCCCTGCTTCTGCCAATGAGCACCGCCCCTCCGCTGATGGCGATACAGTCTCTGCCGAACGAGATCTGCCCGCCAAACGAGATCTGCCCCCTAATGGAGATGCCACATGTGCCAGCCATTCTTCAGCTCCTCCTGATGACGGCCACGCCGCCGTCAAAATCGAGCCAGGCGCCACCCCACCAACTGCCGGCCGTACCGCTCTCCCGAATGCCTCGGCTCCCTGGCTCGCTCGAGACGAAGTCGAGTTTGTGTCTTCGTCTCTCTTCTCTGTGACGCCCATCTTCCAGACGGAAAATCTAGAACTGCTAGGCTTCCAGTTCTTCCTGCGGCTCTACATCAACGATAAGGAGAACCGCTTTAATTTTGGCCGCATCCAGGAGCCGCTCATCGTCTCCCACAAGTGGCTGCCCGTGCAACCGGCCAGCAGAGACTGCTACCTTGGGGTATTGTTGAATACGGGCGAGGTGATGGTTTTGCAACGGGACTCGCTCGACTTGTCGAGCTATACCGTGAGGTTCCGCACCTTCACCGCGCTCTTGGACCAGTTATGTTTGTCTGGCGACCGCTTGACTAGCGATGGTGATATTATCGTGTCAGGTGCTCACTACTCGGAGCTCAGGCTCACGGACTTTTCGTTTGGCCTGTTTGACGGCCACGCGGCGCTCTTCCTAGCACATGAGTCGGGTGACCTTTCCATTCATGCGCTACGTCTGGACTTGCCCCAGTTGCACCGCTTCTCGTCCAACGGCCTCGTGGTGTTACTGGCCTGGTGCCCAGGTGCGCTCTACTGCGTGCTCAGCGATAACTCCATCCAACGTTATGACCTTGATCCACTCTCCTGCTCGTCTGCCACTTGTGCTCCGTTGCAAGTCAAAGAGCCGTCTCGCTTTATGGTGTCGAATATTCTGCCTGTTGGGTCTCTTCTTGTGGTTACCGATACAACACGCATCCACGTTGTTGGCCCCGAGACTCTTGTGAGCGCCAAATTGCCCTACCATTCAGTGATCTGCGGTCTCCCGGTCGTCGAGAGTGCCACGGACTTCTTGGTGTTTTTGCTGTTCGAAAATGGCCGTTTTGGCACCGCTCGTTTCGACTGGGCCTCGCGCAGCCTCTCGGTGATACCCAAGTGTCCTGTTTTGGACCTGTTTGCAAAGCAGACATTGAGCCGATACCTGGGCGTGTTAGCCAAAGAGCAGGCTCGCGCTCCCTGGAAAGAGTTCGTCCCCTACTTGGAAAATTCCGCCCTGGGGATCCTCACTGTGCATGGTGCTACGCTTCTGGCTGGGTATTTGGTGGTGGTGTACACTTTGGCGCCCAAAAATGTTATCAGCCATGTGATCAAGTCCAAGCGAGAGTACTTGGTAAGCACCGTACCCGTGAGCGGCGGCGGGACGAGTCAAGACGGGGACTGCGAATCGATTTCGCATCTCTTGACGTTCTTCCTCGAAACCAAGAATGGAATTCCTTTCATTGACAAGAAGCTTGTGGAAAGTGATCCGGGGTGCATCGCGTCCTTTGAGTTGGGGCTAAATCTCTGGAAAAGCTCCCGGCTTCCAGATCCCAATGCTATCGAACTCTCCCTCAACCCGAGCTCGTCATTGGAAGCTAGCTTGGTGCTCAATTTCAGAAATAATGCTGCAATCAGCCAGTTGCAGACACTCTACATGTTGAACCACTCGGTGCTCAGCACGCTACTCGCAGTCCAGAACAAAGAAGATGTGAAGTCGGAGGCCCAAGGGCGACTTGCCCAATTGGTTGCTGAAATTGATCGAGAGCAGCACAAAATCTCCCGAAGAATCCGGTCCCACTTGGCACACATTCTTTTATCGTGGGCACAGCTCCAGCAGAGCGGATTTTTCTCGTCCGACTTTGATAAGTTCATTCTACTCACATACCTGAAGCTCGTGCCTGAGCTGTATACAATCCCTATCGCTTCCGAGGTGTCTTTGAAGATTGTGGGCGAGCTTTGCACGGAAACATTCGAGGTATCTGGGAATCAGATCATGGAAGATGACTTTTTGTACGTGGCACGCTCGGCTTCACATCACAGCTGGCCTCGATGCTCGTCTACACTCCTTCCGATTTTGGAGGTTTCTAACAAGACGAATGAATTGGCTACACATAATTACTCGGTGGATTACTTTCGGGATTCCCGCATAGCGCGTGCTATAGGCGAACAGTTAGACTACTGTATCTACACGGGCACTCGAACCTTTCAGCTCAAAAATGGAGTTTAGAATGGGCTACGAAACTTTTAAAGGAGCCTTGAATGGCGTATGAATGCTGTGAATGGAGCTATGAATGGAGCTATGAATGGAGCTATGAATGACGCTATAAATGCCCTATAAATGGACCTGTAAATGGACCTATAAATGGAATATGAATGGACCTATGAATGGACCTATGATGTATGGAAAATGAAGGAGCCAGGGATGGGCGAAAAGCCCTCATCGCTAGACGCGAAAGTGCCCTGTAAAACATCCTGCTCCTTTTCTTTGTTCCAGACCAATTGAGTCTGATTCCAGTGTATGAGCTGACTCAGGGAACTTGGCGGTGGGTCGGAGACTTTGGTGATCAAGTAGGCCACGGAGGTCTCGGCAAAGCCGTAGATGAGAAGGCCAATCCAGGGAAGTTTCCGGATGAGGACAAAGAACAGGAAGCCGAAGCCGAACAAAAGACCCTCGCGAGATTTGATCCATTGCTCTTTTTCTCTGCTGGTAAAGCGCACACGGCTGAAATACGGTAGCAAGAGATCGTGCACCATGGAACGCAGCCCATAATACGTGGTAAGGCACAAGACGGCATGGTGCCGGGGCAAAAGCGTCAACACCACGAAGGCGAGCACCGCACGGTCGGTGCCGATCTTGTCGTTGAGGTTATAAAAGGACAAGAGGCCAACGATCACGTGACCCACGTACGGCAACTTGCTCAAGAAGAAAACCGCCACGTTGAACGACATCTTATAGCAGTGGCGTCCAACAAATGTTGAAAACTCCTGAGATGAGTTATACTTGTCCCGCCATGTCTGCAAGCTGAGGATTCCCTTTCCAGAAGGCAATGGTGGGTCCTGGGAGAGCTCCACTAAATTGCGGTGGTACTGGTGTTCAGGCTTGTCTGGGTGTTTCTTCAAGTATGACTTGTCGATAAATTCCAAGCTCTGCAAAAAAATCATGTCCAACTGGGTGCTGAATTGCTTGGCTATAGACGTGAAGAACACACCCAAATTGAGCACGCCAAACTGGAAGTCCCGGAGCCAATTGGCCAGCGACTCCAAAATGCGGCTGTTGACGAAAATACCCATGAAGTTGGCAAACACTCGAAGGGCCACTACTGGCGCCCAGAGTGTGAGTTGGATGAAGATGGAGTACTTAATGGCATCGAGCGCCCGGGCGTAGTATGCAGACTGGAAAAGCCTGGGGTTTTGCAACAGGCGGTAGCCGCCCAAGAGCGCCAATTGCATGCCCCGGAGAACCGCCAACATAGAGAACCCGGGGGGCGGGTTGGAGATGAATATGGGAGATGCCATGGTGGGGAGGTTGGTTGCTGCGATCCGCGAGATGCAAGAGCCGCCGGTCACGTGTCACCGCACGTGGCGCCGCACGTGGCATCGCACGTGGTATCGCACGTGACATGAAGAGTCCCGAGATGCCCCCATGACCGACAAACGTCCGAAAGCCGACCCGTCGGTTCCGATTCCAGCCGGCCGCAACTAGGCACTTGTCTAATGGTCCCAGAGGTCGACTGCATCAATAGAGGCAGAAATTTCGGGTGCTCGTGCGGCCGAATCCAACTACTGTCACAGCGAGAGTTCTGATGGCTGCACTCTGTCAACCAGCGATCCGTGCACGTTGCTTTTCTCACCTCTCGAGGGAGAATGCCTGAGTATCTCCCTGATTCTTTGGACGAATGCCACAGTTGAACTCGGAGACTTTCAACTTCGTATGCGTGTGACCAGGGAGAGACACCGCCTGGACGTTACGGAGATGCAAAATGCCAAGGATATTCCAAATAGCTTCCCGAGGCAAGCTCCATTCCAAGACATCCGAAGCTGGTGTGGGAGGACATACGGATTCTTCGAACACAATTCCACAATCATCGGCTGAGGCACAGAGGCCAGCCGATTGCATATTCTGAAAAGAAGCATGCAACGCTGAGATGAAGGCGCATGAAAAGAATCAAACCTTTTCCCCCGCCGCCTGTTCCGCTGGCGTCAAACCTATAGGGTGTGGATGGGACTAAGATGATAAGAAAGACAAAGCGAGGGTAATTGGGTTATTTACAGACTGGAGGAATCGGCTATCAAGATCCCTTTGCACGTGTGAATTCCTTCACAAGTTTGCGTTTTCTACTCGCTTTGCTACCCACCATGATATGGAGATCCATCGGATGGATGTGAAGCCATTTCTTACTCATAACCGGGAGATTCTCGCTTTATTCTGGATCGTGAATTGGTTGATGCGGTTTCCCGTAGAGCTTCCAGGGAGAGTGGCTCTGACTGAGTCAAGGACTGACATCAAGGTGTCTACAGATGAATGCGTCCAATCTGCCGTCACCTTCTGGGTTTGAGAGACTCCCATTTTTCGCCTTCTGAGCCGTTGCACGCTTAGGTTTCCTTTGCATGGACTCATTCAGAGACTGGGTATTTGAACAAGAACTAGAAAGGTCAATTACTGAAGTCCAACGCAGTAGTCCATCGTCTATGCTTTCGTTCGGCGCAGCATCCGCAATAGTTTTCGAGCATTGGCAATGGTTCTCGAGCATTGGCAATGGTTCTCGAGCATTGGCACAGGGTTGTCCAATCTCGTATGAAACTGCTTGGCTCCAAGGGTCAGAGATTCATCATGCTGACACTAGAAGAGTTCACTAGAAGAGCTTTTACTACAAGAGTTTTTCCTAAAAGAGTTTCTTGTCGAATTGGTGGACATTCGGCATGTCCACTACCGTGAGTCATGTGATTATTTAGCATCAACGCATCCCATGGCTCAGCAGCTCCCGGCAGCGCGCTGATGGACGCGGGTTGGGCGCGGCCACCCCGGTAGGCCGGGATGCACGTGATCAGACGGTCTAATCATTTCTTGGGACATGGACCTTCAGCTACTTCAGTCATGCTGTATTGATGTCGCACTATCTACCCAATCGTTGTCGATGGCATTGTCTCATCCTCCTTAGACAGAGGCGAGAGCCCCTAACATTCCGGATCTGACCATTTCTCGGCTGCCCCAGTCTTTGAAGCACGGCTTCTACTTAGGCGTGATTGCATCGTGTAAGCTGCTCCGGGGTTTTGACCGTACAGCTAGGACGTTACACGCCTGAGCACATCTGAAACCTGCAGTTTGTACCATGTTTCGTCTCTTGACTCCGCCGCGCACCTGCATGTTCTCCAGATGTTTCGTCTCTTGACTCCGCCGCGCACCTGCATGTTCTCCAGATGTTTCGTCTCTTGACTCCGCCGCGCACCTGCATGTTCTCCAGATGTTTCGTCTCTTGACTCCGCCGCGCACCTGCATGTTCGCACTGTCCAGAGTCAACAGCGGGGAACTGTGACAATGCAATGCCTATTCTTGCAGTGATGGAAGCTTGCGTCTGCCTCTTTGGACAGGCCACAGCAATCCGAGTCAAGATGCGCAGTCAAGATGCGCATTTGCTACAATTGTTATGCACCGTGGGTAAGGGCTGTAGAGGCCATATATAGCGAGCGAAACCGGCGTGGCTAGCGACTCCCAAACGCAGCTGCATCATGCCGGGAGTCGAGTCATCTCCAAAGCAGCAGAGGCATTCGAGACCAGGGCAGCCTTCAGTGGCCACGTCGCTTGTCGAGGTGACGGAGATGCTCTCGCAAAAGCGATCAATTCCGTGCCGAGTCTTTTTTAAGAATGAATACGAGCAACCGTCGGGAAGCTTCAAGTTACGGGGGATTGGCTATATGATTGGCCGGGCGGTGATGGCGGTACGGACAGGCTCTTTGGATAGTTCTCTGCGGGCTCTTACTCTGCTGGATCTTTCTCTGGATCTGTCTCCTCGGGATCTTTCTCTGGATCTTTCTCGGGATCTTTCTCGGGATCTTTCTCGGGATCTTTCTCTGGATCTTTCTCTGGATCTTTCTCGGGATCTTTCTCGGGATCTTTCCCTTCGGGGTGTTTCTCTGGCGAATGTCTCTCCAGAGGATCTTTCTTTTCAGGGTCCCTCTCCATGGGACCGTACACACGGAGCCCATGGGGCGCGGGCTTGGGGTGATGCCTACGACCCGGAATGCTACGACCGGGACTACGCCATCCACGACCCGGACTACGCCACCCACGACCCGGACTACGCCACCCTCGACCTGGACTACCACGCATATGAACGGAGCTATGGCCATAAGCAACACAAGGATGCCCATGAGCAAAGGCGCGATGTACGGGTGTTTGCGTCCAGTGGCGGCAACGCCGGCTTGGCTGCCGCTTACTCGCTGAGGTTCTACGGAGTGGCGTGCACGGTGGTGGTGCCGCAAGGGTGCCAGGCGCACATCATCAACCGGCTATGCGAGTACGGCGCCGAGGTGGTGGTGCACGGAACCGGCATCGAAGACGCCAGTGTGCATGCCAAAGCGCTCATGGCGGCCAGCCCCGAGGTCGGCATCTTGTGCCATCCATTCGACCACCCGCACATCTGGGAGGGCCACTCGCAAATGGTGGGCGAGATGTTCCTGCAACTCAGCAGCACAGACCGCCCGCGCGTGCGGGCCGTGGCGTGCTCGGTGGGCGGCGGCGGACTCTACCATGGCATAGCCAGTGGGTTGCAGCACCAGCAGTCACATGCGGTGTGTGTTTTGGCGGAGCCCGTGCAGGCGCCCACGCTCCATAGCGCCGTTCAAGAGGGCCAGGTGGTGCGGCTCGCGCAGCCACACTCGCTTGCCACGTCGCTTGCATGCTCCTACGTATCTGAAAAGACCTTGGAGCTTTTCCAGCAGAGAAGCGATGAGCTCCATATGGTGGAGGACCTCAGTGCGGTGCGCACCAGCCTTGCATTCCAGCGTGACTTCGGCGTGTACGTGGAGCCAGCTTGCGGAGCCGCGTTGTCGTTTGTCTATGACGAGGTGGACCGCTTGAATGCGCTTGGGCTTGCCAAGGACGATATTCTCATTGTGGTGGTGTGCGGGGGTTCATGTGCCAACGAGGAGACTTTTGTCCAGTACCGGAGGATGGTACGACAGACGAGGATGTGAGAGAGAGACTCGCGTCAGGTGCCGAATGACAGGGCCAATCGAGCCTATACCAGGGCCGTCTGTTCCCCAGAGCCCTTGTTCCCCGAGCCTTTGTTTCTCATGGTTTGTTTCTCACGGTGCTCTTTCTCACGGTGCTCTTTCTCCCGGTGCTTTCTGTTTGTTGCACCTTTTATTGGCATTTCCGAAAAAATCAGTGGAATCCCTTAGCTGCCGGGGCTTGTCCAACATCGGTGCTCAATTGCTTGTGGAGCCAGAGTTTCGAAGGCGTTTTAGCAGAACAAACCCCTCATGGATTTTTCATGATGCAAAACATAAGCCGGTGGGTACTGTGGTCACGTGGCTTGGCACGGAGTTTTCGTTCAAGGTGTGTTGCAGTACTGCAGTAAGGAAGCCACGACGACGTTAGTGGCTCTGAACGCTTGGTCGAAGTGAGTTCTGGAATTGAATGTTCACCAAGAGCGAAGATGACCTATTCAACCGGTTCAGACATCTAGTGGGATATGAATGCGTACTGCAAGAGATTATAGCACCCGGTCAGAAGCGCTCGGGAATGTCGAACGCGGAGAGCCATTTCGAACATTTTTCGGCAGTTTTCCCAGAGCTTCCATGTTGTCTTGAAGCTAAAAGTGTCTATTAGACCGGTACCATTTATGCCTTCGGTTCTGATTTTAACTCATTGTGGTCTAGCTGCCACACAAGACAGAGCAGCTGGAATTGTCGTTATAATTTTCTCTGATGCGTACCATGAGCTTACTGAAGTAAACTGGTCACTAAAGAAGCGTCCCCAATGACAGGGCTCAAAACCATTTGAAACCACTGACTGATAAGGGCTTCTGGAACACAAAGGTGATTCTTTTGTTTTCCTAGAAAAGCCGCGGTTTACACAGATGGTGACACATGAATAGTGGCTTCATAGAGTAGAGGGTATTTAATCATACATCGCTCGGCCAGATCCACCGTTGGTCGTGCGCTACCCATGGCTACACGAGAGGCGGGGCCAAATCCGACCGTCTATCTTCGGACAATGCCGTGGTTTCGTCTCGGGCAAACCTCAATCAAAACTAGCTCGATCGGGACCCCTCGGGCTGCAAAGGTGTCAAACGCCATGACGCGGCCTTGGCCAGTTTTCCCTAGAAGCAGGGTGTTCCCATGTTTTAGGGATCGTCAAACAGGTCTCTCCCTCAGCACTTGGCCCCTCACCACTTGACTCCTCAGACTTGACTACTAAAGAATCTCCGGCGTGTACAAAAGCTCCGACGTAATGTGCCGGATCATGTGGAATAGTCCATATTAAACGGTGCAATTATTAGACAAGTTTTCCGTTAGTTCTGGCCAACAGAGCACCGTGAATATGATTATGATCCGAAGAAAGAATCGTTTTAAAGACCATAAACAATAAATCTCTTGAAACGAATTTAAATGATTTGGTGGCCCCGACACTATACAAGAATTTCCTTTCTTTTCATTGTGGCACACGAGTCACTCTCCCCTACATAAAACCTCTGTTGAGGGGGCAAGCCCTTCCTTAAGAGCCCTGGGTAATTTCCCTAGTCATCACGGACGACGCCGGTGTATCAGAGCCCTAACTTATCGGCTAGAAGTTTCATTATATGCATCCGGTCAGACAATCTTAGCTTCCCCGGAAGCACTGTGCTGCCGTAAGAGGAACAGCCTACTAAAAGCGTTGAGGTTGTCCCGGTCAGTTTTTTATAGGCTCAATATTCCCCTTGTTTCTCAGATTATCCCGAATACACTGCGCTAAGCACTAGACCATACTCAATCCAACATGGGCCGGTATATGAAGGTTTGCGTAAAACAGAGACTGGTTCCTTGATCGGAACGTATTATTCAGTTCAACAATGCAAGATATTCTTCCAGGGGCTTTAGCAAGGTCTTGAGGTCGATTCAAACCCCAAACAAACACGGTGACCGTGAAAAGCCTGGGTCGATGCGGTCACTAGGGCTTGTGAAATTTGCAAACCTCAGGCTTATCGTCCCTCTAAGCAAGTCGCCCCAAGAGCGAGCTAGGTTTAAATTGGTGAAGCTTTTGGTCCCCTGAGTGCGGCCTGATACCGTTTCACCCATAGCCGCATTGACTCTTTGCAAACTGAAAAGATAAAATCTGTGCCTGTTTATTACAAGCACAGACTGAGCGGGAGTGGTGGAGGGAGACATCAAGCCACAAATGGCTTTTCCAATATGGATGTACCCGATTTTAAAGCGCTTGTTAAAGCTGGGATTCGAGTTGACCCAGGTGAAATTAGCGAAAATATTCTGGAAAGCGGTGTCTTGGGGTGAAGGGATTCAATGTTTTGTAGGCAGAATGTAGTGAAACAGCATGGCATAGTGGACGTGAAACTTTACCAGCTTATAGAAGAAGAGGTGGTGTACAATAAATCATGTTTGGGAGAACTCGAGACGGGACATACATGACAAGACCAAAGAGGCAAACTGGTAGCGGAGAATATGGCCAAGATACGTGAGAGTAGCTTACTATTTTCTGAATAATTTCAGATCTCATACCAATAAATAAGCTAGAAGTATACAAATGGTTCACACTATGATTAAACCCAGCGCTTTGGTAATGATAGATGTGATATAGATTTCAGTGGAGCCAGAAAAAGAATGCTAATCTTACGAATTAGGAAACGATGACGACATTTACATGTCTTTAAAGGTGGGTATGTGTAATTTGGCTTAAATCATGTGCTCATGAAGCCTAGGTGTAGCAAAGAGGTTTGAAGAATCTGATATACTACAAGGTGTCAATATCCTGGAGAGCTGCTGGCTGATTGAATTCGAATTATTTTTACTCAGCAAGTTAGGAAGTACTTGCCGAGCTGGTACAACATTCACTTTAGACTTTTTTATGATATGGTGAATGACCCACTGGGTTGAATTTCTTTTTTGGTCGCTGTTGGGAGTTATGATGGTCGTGTTTATTACAAGCTAAATAACCTTTCTGTCCATGAATAGTATACAGTGCATAACTTTTTAGTTACATGAAATACATAAAGCTAAGACCTGTATGTCTTTATAATCCAAGACTAGAATACCTTGATTGTAATTTTAAGTAGATAATCAAACCAGTAATTGGCCTAACGCGTAGGACATGAATCAGCCACCTTCCTAGCCATTATTTGGAATACTTGTTGGGAGAGAGGTACTGTCCCATAGCGTGGTGTAAATATCGCGATGTCTACCAAAAACCATTTCAATTCGGGAAATTTTGTAGTCGTCTCTTATATCGTAGATGGTCAATAGTCCTAGATCGGCTTCCTTGTCTGATACCTGTTGTCTTGTTCCCAGACCAGGAATTACTTGCTCAAAGATTCCAGTCCCAGGCACCTATCCGCCAACGGACCTGAAACACGACGGCATGCTAGGAGTGTTTTTCGTCATAAAGCAAGCATGGCTTAAATCCGTTCGTGTCTCAACTCAAGGTGGTACACCGTGGCCTGCGATTCAGCTGCATCATGTAACTCGAAAAGTGGCAGCTCAATCCGGTATCTTTCACGCAGTGCTGTATATACCCTGTCCAGCAGGATTGCCGTTTGCACAATTCGTAGTTCAACAAGGAGTACCCCGTCACGGTCACGAGACTCTGGCAGGAAATTCCGCTCATTTGGGTATTTTCTGTCGATTTTTTGGTTTCCGTCAAGCATATCGAACTTTGGTACCCTCCAGTTTTTACACCCCGAGAAACTCCGAAAGACGGCTCCATATCCATGTGTGCATAGTCATTGGAAGTGGGTGCGGCGTCCGTGAAAGTGGTCAGACCAAGGTGTGGCTATTATTAGACCAAGATCCGAGCTCACAGCAAGATCACCGACTGATCAGATTGCGATCAGGCTAAAGTCACCCCACATCCGCCCAGACCAGACTCTACTCAAAGCCTAAACTCAGACCTAGACCAGACCCAGACCAGACCCATCAGACCCATCAGACCCAGATCAAACCCAACAGACCCATCAGACCCAGAAAAAACCCATCAGACCCAGAAAAAACCCAGACGCTATCATAGACCACGATCAGACCCAGGTCACCTTTGAATCACCGCACATTTCACCGCCTGACCATGACTACCTGGTCGGCTCTGCAAGATTTCTGGAACCTGCACAAACACTCCTCCGACTGTAAGGCTACATGTTCCCCAAATGGAAGTGCCTCTCGTCTCCCAATTCATAATCACATCTCTGGTGGCCATTGTAAAGGCCAACAATAGCCAAGCTTTTCGTTGTGCATTATGCACTTCTCTTACGCTATTGTCTAGCGTCCCGCGACCTTCCTAATTGCTGTTTCCACTTCCACTGGCCCGAGCAGCCTTTCGCTTCTGCTTCGCTCGTCTCCGTTCCATGCGCTGGGGTGGTAGCTGATGCCAGACCCCCAACCCTTTTTGGTTCTGTATCCGCCATGGGCGTTGCATCCCAAGATACTTGCCTCCCCTGATTCGTCGGCCCGTACCCGCTACTTTCTCGCTCACAGACTATTCGGCTCACCCTGCTCAATCCAACTGTGCATATGCAAAAGCTTGTTCAAAAGTGGCGCCCAATGGAGCCGCTGCCGCTGAAGGTTTCCGGGTAATTTCGCTCTGCTTTGGTGGATTATTTCTCCGGGGGCTATACTTGGCGCATGCAGCTTTGTGCACATCGGACGCCTGAATACTTAAATTTTATTGGTGCCCTACGCCGTCGATGCATGTCTGACTAAAGCTCTACACGGGCTGACCCGTGGTTCAAAGGCCCAAATGCGCCCCACAGGCTCCACGATTAAACCTTCCCTTGGAAGAAATCGTACCAACGTACGCATTTCGGGTTTTTCTACTGCTCTGCTGCGGGCGATGGTCGAAGGTTGGGGTGAAATCATCAGTGCAGCATCAACACGAACTTTGCGATACGCCACCAACAAGACACGCTTCAGGTAAGCAGGGATGCGTCCATCACACTCACAAAAACCCTTCAATATCTCGGTTGTTCCCACGTTTGACCAAACGTAGGAGATGGTCCAATGCAACGCGCCTCCAAACTGAGCTGCTACTCTATCAAACAATTGACAAGCTGCGTCCTGCAAACTGCAGTCCAGCTTCAATTCGCTGGACCTCCCTTCCACAAACCGCCCTCCGCAAACTGAAAGCCTTCCCTTTGCCTTCCCATTGCCTTCCCATTTGGTGAACTGTGAGGATGGGCAACGTTTCTGATTTCTGCAAGCCACTATTATACACGTGAACCGTTTTCTGAAAAACAGTCACTTTGGTTTCAGCCCGGGGTGTTGGACTTCCACAGTCGGCTGTCCACTCATATCCCTGCGCACAAGTGGCCGCATACGGTGCCCGACCCAAAACCATTGTTCAACATATAGAGCCGTTCGTGGTACTATAAGTGGGACCTCTTCCGTCCACCACGGCCCGTGACTCCACAGTATGGCATTCGAACACCCAGGCGCCGCAAAGTATTACGAGCAAATCACCTTTCGAAGGAAAGGCGAAACCCACGGTGCCAAGCTTGGAAGTCCCTTGCACTTTCCGTCTATGAACCACGAGCTTCACGACTCGGATGAGGACTTTGTTCCTACGAAGCCGGCGCTCAGCGACAAGATCTCCTCGTGTGCGGAGCACCGTGCCCACCCTGAATCAGTCTCCCGACCTGTGAAGCCCGAACTTGACGAGAAGGCGGCAAAGTCCCCGCTTATCAAACGCAAGTTTGTTGATTTTAGTCAGAACTTTCCACCGGTGACGCACGAACAAGACTTTGACCAAGGCGGGCTGCAAGCGGTCCCTCGGTGAAGGCCCAAACCAGAGTGTACGTCCTGGGCAGTGCCTACTCTGGGAAACCTTCCAGCCACCCCCACTCTGTGAGGACACGCAGAGCCATTCTGGATACGATACTCATGGACACCGTGAGGGTGTTACTTGAAGGACCTGTGACTGAACACCCGGTTTACCTCGCATACATGGCGTGGAAGTGTTTGAGGGCAGGTTTTGGTGGCAGGTTTTAGTGGCTGTGAGCCCAAATCCTGTCTTTTCCTTTTGAATCTGGAGCCTGTAACCTTTTGAAATGGAGGCTGTCAGGATTCACATGAGACGGTGTGAGGGCAGGCCATTGAAGTGGAGTCGCCAAGCGTAACTGTCGAGTATAGTGAAAACCTTTCTGCCTTTTGTAAAAGCCCTGGCCCTTTGCACTCTGGCCTCCAGAACCCCGGTTTCATTGTGGCCAATCCCTCTCGTTCAAAGCCACATGCAAAAATCTCGACTGCCAAATTTTCTAACGGGCAGTATTCTCGAATTCGCTCCGTAATGGGACTGAGTCAAAGCAAATTGTCAAATTAAATTTTACGCCTCCATTAGTGGAAAAGGAGTCGTTCCATCAAGAGATGCATTGGAGACTCGCCAGTGACACAAGTCATACTCCTTTCAATCACACTCAATGCTGATTGCAGCTTGTTCAGCTACTGCAGAAGGTTTATGGGATATTAGCAATTGAAATGGATCGGGGAAAAGACCAAAGGGAGTAATTTACCGCGGCAAGTCTAAATGGGTCATGGAAATGGGTCAAGTACTTTGTGCTGCAACCGTTTATTTTCCTTCGTGGACACACAAAGTTGGAAAATATAGATGAGCTCCAATGTGCGTCCATTCACAGTTCAACAGATTGGTCAGGCACTGGGTATGAAACACTCTTCTTAAATCCCAAATGGGTGTAATTTTTTAAGGGAAATATGTCAAGGCAAACCACATTTTCTGCGGCCATTTTGCAAAGATAGACCTAAATTCGGTCATCCCAAGGCTCCTCGTCTTCATTGGTGCTGTTCTCAGGTCCCTTTGGATCAGCAGAGGGGTGGGAGACTCTTTATCTCATGCCAACTCCGTCTTTGGCACTCATCCATGCGTCAGTCAAAGGGCCAAATTCACTCAGATGCTACCTTTGCATCGAAGCCTGAAAAAGGGCGTCGTTCAGTCACTGGATTCATAACCCTCCTTGGATGTTCACAGTGGTGTGATCCAAATTTCAGGCAACGCTTTCAGTCTCAATCCAGCTGTTTGCGCTTTGCGCAAGAACCGTTGGGCTTTGTCCGTTGAAAACCTACGGAAGGAAATGGATCTGAAGACAAGATCCAATCCTACTGGGACAGCAAAGGTGTGACTGGGACTTGTAAGCAATCAAGAAAACCAGAACGAAAGACCTAAGCACCTGACCCACTAGAGCTACCAGAGTAGCCCGCCCTGAGAGCAGTACATGGATCCGTCTTGGAGCGGATACGTACTGAGCCATCTCAACAGCCATCGAGGATTTGTCTTTGGTTGATTTATGTTTAAAGTATAGCTCTTGAGGTGATTCTGCCTGAGCGTCTCCCTCAGTTCTGTTTAAGCTTTCCTGGTTTTTGACTGTCCAATCCAAATACGCCTACGAGGCCCTTTGGGAAAGAGCCAAAGACGGAATGCGTTCTAATTTATATCACAAACCTATGCTTCCTAAATCGGCCACTGGGTCGATAGGAACTGCGCATGAGCTGAATGGGTGTTGATCCACAAATATACGGCTGGCGGCCGGCGGACCTCTCCAAGTGCTTACACAGACTCCGCTGGTATTCATGAAGCTCCTCGCACATTACTGACCCTAGTACAAAAGTGTGTTCCTTAAAGACTCTCTCTTGTATGCGGAAGGTATTACCACCCGAGCCCCCACTGAAACTAGTCGTCTGGTCCATGGCCAAATATGGTCCGCCAAACTCGATGTTGACTCGGGATCTGATCCTCTCTCTTAATGAATTCAAGCAAGTTCGAGGGATAACAGTAGCCGTGAGCTTTGAACCCTCCGTCCTGTATACTGCCTTGAGTCTTCATTCATGTTGACGCGTGATGGCTTCTCGTCCCGCATGTGGTAGTGGACCATGCAGTCCTACCCTGCATACGGGTAGAGAGCGGTGCATAACAGCCAGATCGGGAA
>WFIV01000067.1:46613-73827 GCA_009756565.1 Metschnikowia sp. UWOPS 03-167b3 | reverse complement strand
CAGTTCTCAGTTTAGTCATAATGATATATTCCAGGCAATACTTAACTAGGAGTTCAGTGATTGACCGCTCAGAATCAATAAGGTCGTATCTAACCGCGCTCCGCTGCTCTATTTATATCCGACTGAGCGGAGTTAAATCTCCGCTCCTCATCAGCCTGTCGCATTTCTAGAATGTTCCAGTCCAATCAGAAACGAGGGAATGGATGAGCTATCTGCACTCCTGAGGTACGGGTCGTACCTCCCATGCATCAGCATCTCTGTACTGTGGTGTACGGATGTAGCGCACAGTGCAACAGGGGGAGTTACAACGCTTCTCCGTCAACTTGCTTGATACAAAACGCATTCAGATTAAAGAAGGGCCAATGATTCGGGCCACATGTGGTTTTCAATTTCTGCTAATCACAGAAAATGCACTTAGTTGTTGATTGCGTGCTACTTTGGTCAGTCCTGGGTATCATCTGATGCGCGCCATGGTCTGATTGTGCTTGGACATGGTCTATCAGGGTCCGTGAACCATTCAAGAAATCGAATTTTTGGCTTTTCTGGTTTAATAAATCATTCCGCCCCTTATGGTGCAAATACTCTTTATGGTAAAACACGAGAAGCTTCCACTGAATTGGGGTGATGCCGAACCTAGCGAAGCTGCGCGAGTGCATGAAAGGCGAGGAGAGATGCGTTTAGTCTTCCCGAAATGTCACCCAATCCCCGCATTTTAAGGCTATAAAAGGCGCATAGCGCTGGAAAATTTAAAAGCTCCCCTAATACTTTCAGCCATACTACTGCAAACATATAAGAATATGCCATCTAATCCATCACTTGTGTTGAACAAGGTCGACGACATTTCCTTCGAGAACTACGACGCACCCCAAATTACTGACGAGAATGATGTGATTGTCGAGGTCAAGAAAACAGGAATTTGTGGTTCCGATATTCACTTCTACGCCCACGGAAGGATTGGTGACTTTGTGTTGACTAAGCCAATGGTCTTGGGTCACGAATCTTCGGGGGTGGTAGCTGAGGTCGGTAAGGGTGTTACCAACTTTAAAGTGGGCGACAGGGTTGCAATTGAGCCAGGTGTGCCATCTCGGTTGAGTGACGAATACAAAAGCGGAAAGTACAACTTATGTCCTCACATGTGCTTTGCAGCCACGCCAAACTCCAAGGAAGGCGAGCCAAATCCTCCAGGAACTCTTTGCAAATACTTCAAGTCTCCTGCAGATTTCTTGGTGAAGTTGCCGGACCACGTGTCTCTCGAATTGGGTGCCATGGTCGAGCCCTTGTCTGTTGGAGTGCACGCATCTAGAATCGCTTCTATCAAATTTGGTGACAACGTGGTGGTTTTTGGTGCTGGCCCCGTGGGTTTGCTCTCTGCTGCCGTTGCTAGAAAGTTCGGTGCGGCCACAGTCACCATTGTTGACATCTTCGACAACAAATTAAAGATGGCCCTCGATATTGGTGTGGCTACACACTCTTTCAACTCAAAGAGTTCTCAGACTTTGGCCCAGGCTTTGCCCGCTGGAGTTGCCCCAGATGTTGTTTTGGAGTGTACTGGTGCCGAACCTTGTATCCAGCAAGGTGTCCTCGCATTGAAGGCCAGCGGTCGCTATGTTCAGGTGGGAATCGCCGGCTCTTACGTGAAATTCCCGATTACTGAATTCGCCATCAAAGAATTGACCATGTTTGGTGCGTTCCGCTACGCCTATAATGACTACAAAACCGCTGTCAAGATCTTGGATGAGAACTACAAGAACGGTAAGGAGAACGCCTTGATTGATTTCGAAGCTATGATCACCCACCGCTTCACATTTAAGGACGCTATCAAGGCTTATGATGAGGTTCGCAAAGGCTCGGGAGCAGTCAAATGCTTAATCGATGGCCCTGAATAGTTTATAGTTTCAAAGCTAAAGCACTCTCATGATAGGTTTTATCACAGGTTACGACCGCTATTTTTAAAATGCATCAATTCGTTCGCGGTTTGTTCTCGCTTGATTTGCTCTACGGGGCCCTCGAGCCCTGCAAAATTGTAGGTCTGGTTCGAGAGGCTGATCCCCCCATTGGCAGAATAGCCAGAGAGCATCATGTTGCTCATCTGGCCGTATGTCGGTGACATATTCTGGGATGGTATTCCTTTTGGCGAAGGGTTTACCAAAGGTGGAAGTTGGACCATAGAAGAAGGTATGTGACTTTTCGTTCCTCCACTAGAGTTCATCGTAGTCATGGGTGTCGAGGGGGTTTTCACTCTGGTGCTCGCCTTTTTGCTGGACCTGGTATATAAGCAGTTGGTTTTGTACTGGACGTACTTCAAAATTTTTAAATACTTCAAATCCTCATCCATATGCTCGTCATCCCAGTCAATGTCAGCCTCCAGGTCATGATTGAAGGTACCAAAGTCAAAAGAGTTGGTCTTGTCATTCAAAAACTCAGCCCTCAATTCGTCATTTAAGATTCTGGTGAATAAAAAGTCTTCACGCAACTTCTTGGTGTCGAGGAAGTTGTTTGCAGCAGGTTTGTAATTAATGAAAACACGGATGAAAAGAGAGATGCTTGTATTGAGCACCCAGAGAGAATCGGTGCTCATCATGCCACCTCTTTTTGCGATCTTTAAATTGCAGATAAGCAAGTAGAGCATCTGCAAGATGATAGACTTCTTGAAATTGATCATGGTCAAAGAGAGGGCGTTGAGCATCGAATTGAAAGGTGAAAGGGGAATTTCTTTTCCTGGAAACCACTTGGACTTCTTTGCTTGGGAAGGTTTGCGCCGTTTTATCGAGAAGTCATTAATTATGAAACCGTCCTCGTCCATATCTAAGTTGTTCACAGATGGAGTGTCATGATGACCCATATTCGGATTGAGATGACTTGAGCTTTCGTATTCACCTATGCTGGAAACGGACTCTGTTTTAGAGTTACCCACATGCTCAAAAATGATGATAAAATGGGCCAAGACTTCCCGGGAAATATTGGCAATTTTCACGTAGTAATTTTGAGTGAGTTCACGATCAATCACAAAGTTGAGGTAATTCATAGACCGAATCAAGAGGTAGTGGAAGTTGAGTTGCATCTTGATCAAATGTATGGCTGTGTGGACGTCAGGCTGCCCATAGTTGGCATAGTGTAGAAGTGCTTCGTGGGAGAGTGCATAATTTCTCAACGTGTTGTCACCTTCAAAAGAAATTCTGTTGTACAATGTGGTTTCAGCAAACTCTGAAAGACGAGCCAAACCCATTACTTTCTCGAATGGCTTGCTGTCGAAGTGCTGCTCATTCAATGAATACCTCCAATTGGATAGATTCTTGTCAATTGTCAAAAATTGCGAGTAGTTATAATTCAAATTGCCATCGTTTCCATCTCCATCATCGTCATTAAGGATCCAGTCCAATTTGTTACTCTGCGTTTTCTTATTCTGGTGAAGTTCACCCTCTTGACGATCACTCTTCAAATACTGGTAGTAGTTCGGCGAGAAAGACGACGGGATGATGATATTTATTAGGTTCAAGAACTCAATACTTGGTTTGAGGAGCGTATTGAATATCCTGTCCACCTTTTCTCCTTTCTTGGGGTCGTCAATTAGCTGGCTAAGCTTCTCGGGAGTCAATTCAAAGTAGCGCTCAATGGTGATTGGGTTGATGACTGTGGTATTGATACTGGGTTTATATCCGAACTTGAGATTGAACAATTTTAAAAGAACCTTGAAACTCCAAAATATTTTGACCCTGTCCCGTCTTTGAGAGTAAGAGAGGGATAAGTCATTAAAAAAAAGGTTTTTAACGTTCAAATTCACTCCTAGAATGCCGATGAATGAATTGATAAGGGAAGATAGTAGGAGTGACTTTTCCTTGTTATTGGTCAATAATGAGTGATAGAAGAACAAAAGGTAGGTTTGTAATTGGTTCATGGATACATGGAAGATGTTCAAATACGGAAGAAAATCATAGAGCGACTTGACGCTGGAGTTTGCGTCCTTTTTGTGATAGTTCACTTTGTATGACGGATTTTCGTGGTTCAATAAGAGGTTTAAGTTGAGCGTGGGATCACTCATCATCATCATGGCATATATTTGAATCACCACCATGAGGTATTTGTCAACCACGAGATAGTCATCAGATAGGAGATTGAAGCCGTTGATTGTGGCATCATCGTAGGTAAAAATGAAGGGATACATGGTATGAAAAGCATCGTAGCTCCCCATGAACAGCGTGTAATCGAGGATGGGCACAAAAGTGTTATAGTATAAAAAATACTGGCTCACTTGCTGGTCCAATTCCCTTTTGGAGTTGAAAACGTTTTTGAAGTTATTGACGAGCTTGATGAAGAGCTCATATATATCCGTAGGAAGATCTCCATTCACGACCCGCGGGTCATTTCTTCTTATTGTTAATGGATTATAGATGATCCCCAAATCTTTATTATGGAAGGCGTTGTACTTGAGGTATGATGGATGGTAAAGGTAGGAGTCAGGATCGTTCAAAAGGTAGTTGTGTGAATTGGTAATTTTCAAGAAGGGAAGGTTGAGGTTTATAAGAAGGTGATTGAATTGGGATTCAAAGTTTATGTTATCGTTCCCTATAATGACTCCGTTTTGGTTTAGATTGAATACCTTGTCAATGGGATTGTTCATTTGTATCGCGTGGTTTCTCCGCCGTGCCGAGGGCGGTTCGTCTCGCCTGTTGTTCCCATCGCTTGCCTCGGCTCTAGAATCTATTTGATTGTGGTCTTGCGTGGGACCATCGTCTCGCGTAGTTTGACTGGTGAAATCATGGGAACCTCCACTTGCCATTTGTGCAACCTGGGTTTCAAGCCTGCTCTTTGCCTCTTCCAACTCCTTCACTCGATTTTCCAAGCTAACAGTGTAGCCTTTAGGAAATGACTTGCGCGTAAGTTTGTCTGAGGTGAGACATTCGAATCCATTTGCTTTGCACTTGGCACAAGGCTTTCCCCCATCACACCTTGTCTTCTTTATTCTACACCGGTCACATGCTTGCGAAACCCTATAACCGTACGTAGTGTTGATGTAGTGTATTTCTTCATTTTCCTCGTCCTTAGGATTCATCTCTACCATATTCCATCCTATGGTTTTGGAAGTCGATATGCGGCACTAGAGATGGACTCTTGACTTTTGGACTCTTGACTTTTGGACTCTTGACTTTTGGACTCTTGACTTTTGGACTCTTGACTTTTGGACTCTTGGTATTTAAGCTCGTGAAATTTAGACTCTCAATGAGGCTGAGTTGATGCTGAAACTTGTGCCTTGAAGGATGAATGGGCGGATACACGTGATATGAATTTCTCTCTTCATAGACAGAGCCAAGGCCACGAAACAGGTGTCGATGATGAGCCGAAAGGTGTGCTGAAGAACAAGACTTTGATTGTCGCGCATGAGGTTACCCCAGAATTTCATCTTCATCCTCGGATGACCGGAGGCGCGTCCTGCGACAGCGCCCTACGCACAACTTACACAGGCCTTTCGAAAAAATAGAACACGGTTTGGAGGAGTACCAACTAGTACCATTTGTCTCAGTCATATACGTCGACAGGATAGATGTGATGCAGATTTTACCTTTTTATTCGCGTTATTCTTAACTTAAACTCTGCACTTGAAGAGTACACGTGCAAATTATCTTTAATTGTGATTAATGCTGGCCGCCCGTTCTCTGTGCTCTGACCTCCTTCTCATGCTTCTCAACCTCAGCATCATAAATGATAAAATCATCTAGAGCCTTGCCTCCAGGAACCATAGGCAACACAGGAACCTTTTTCTCAACATAAACCTCCATCAAAACAGGCCCAGGGCAGTCCAAGAACTTCTTGATTCCTTCTTTCATCTCCTCCTGTTTGCTGACTCTCACTCCGGTCACACCCATAGCTTCGGCCAATTTCATGAAGTCCGGGTTGGACTGGTGGGTATGGGAGTATCTGTGCTCGTAGAAAAGCGACTGCCATTGCGTGACCATTCCTTGCTCTTCATTGTTTAAGACACAAATCTTGACTGGTGCATTGGCCTGCACTGCAGATGACAACTCCATGAGGGTCATATTGAAAGAAGCATCTCCATCAATGTCGATGACAATGGCATCAGGCTTTCCGATTTGGGCTCCGATTGCAGCTGGCAATCCATAGCCCATGGTTCCCAAACCACCCGAGGTGATGAAGGTTCTAGGCTTAGTCCAGGTGAAATGCTGAGCGGCCCACATTTGATGCTGTCCGACACCAGTGGTGACAATGACTTCCTTTCCATATGTATGCGCTTGCCTGGATATTTCCTTAATTAAAGTCTGGGGCTTGATCTTAGAGCCAGGAGTTTCCTTCATATAGTCGTAAGGGTATTGCTCCTTCCACGCCTGACACTGGCCCAACCACTCCTTTCTCTCCTTAACAGCATCGACCAATGGGAGAAGAGAGGCCAAGTTGCGAGTGACGTCGCCCTCAACGGCTTCGGTGGCCTCCACGACCTTGTTAATGTTCTTGGGACTGATCTCAAAGTGTATGATACCTCCTCTGCCTTGTTCAGCGGCGAGTCTAGCAGCAGGAGCAAACATGCTCACGTTACCAGTAACTCTGTCGTCAAATCTGGCACCCAATGCCACGATCAAGTCGGCGTTTTGCATGGCGGAATTGGCGGCTGCACTACCATGCATGCCTAAAAAGTCCATGGACTTCTCGTCATTTTGATCAAAGGCCCCCAAACCCTGGATACTTGTAGTGACAGGAATCTGGGCCTTGTCGGCCAACTCCTTAAGCAATTCAGGTCCCTTGGGGTTGTTAAGAATACCGGCACCAACATAAAGGATTGGCTTCTTGGCTTGGTTCAAAAGCTTAGCTGATCTTTCGATTGCCTCGGTTGTGAACTTCGTGGTGAAACGTTTTGTGATTTGAGACAATGCTCTCGAGGGCAAAGTAGTATTCACTGGAATAGCTTCTCTCAAAATAGAGGCAGTCACGTCCTTGGGTAAATCAACTAAAACAGGGCCAGGTCTACCGCTAGCGGCAATCTCGAAGGCCTCGTTTATTCTCCTCGGGAGTTCGGCCACGTTCTTGACCATGACATTCCACTTTGTGCAGGGTCTGGAAATACCCACAATGTCCGCCTCTTGGAAAGCATCAGTACCGATAGAGGCGGTGACAACTTGGCCGGTGAAAACGACCAAGGGAACTCCGTCCATCAATGCATCTTGCATAGGTGTGATGACGTTGGTGGCACCAGGGCCGGAGGTGACCAAAACGACACCAGGTCTACCCGTGGCTCTTGCGTAACCCTCGGCCATGTGCCCTGCTCCTTGCTCGTGCCTTGGTAAAACAAACTTGAACTTGTCAGAGTTGTATATGGCGTCAAAAACCGGCAAGATAGCTCCACCAGCGTATCCGAACACGGTGTCAACGTTGTGCCTCAACATCATCTCATGAAAAATTTCGCCTCCGGTCAAGCCTATGAACGAGTCGTCCATGGCCACGTTGGTACTTTGCGGCTTTTTCTTCGCCGGTCCAGCGTCGAACGATGGTGCTGGGTGTGGTCTTCTGTGCTCCTGGGCCTCGGTAGTGTGACTCATTATGGCACTTTGTTGTTGTGTAGTGCTAATAACTCTGCATTGCCTGGAAATATTGCTAAGACAGGAAGGCGAGCGGCCTGCAAGCGAAGCAGGTCTCGTTCTTATGAAACGAAGCATGTCGAATATTTATCGGGTTTCACAGCGGGTGTGGTGGCGAGGATACTTAAGTAGGCCAGACTAAAGGCTGAGTCAGAATTTTCAGAGCTTTTTCTCCCTCTGTGCAGGTATCATGCAAGGAATTCTTCGCACAAGCGGAGGTGCCCGTCTTCACATGAAGCGGGCCAAAGAGATGTCGACATACACAGAAGTGGGCCAAAGGAGCAGGAACTTGCAACCATAAGTTTTGCTAGCGAAATTCACAGAAAAAAGAGCCTCTACCTGGCGTCTGGCTCATTATTTACCCCACAGGTATCCCCGCAAAGGGTTTGCCAATGCAGGCGTCCAGGGCCGCGACCGCTCGTGACCAAAGTATGTCCTTACCTTGAGGTCCTTTACGTCCTAGTACCAGGATTCTGTATTTTATAATGTCCATTAATACCTTCTAATTATGCTCTATATGCTAAGTGCATCGGTGGCGTCGAGCGTACATTGCCTCAACCTAATTCTGCTTTTCGGAATTCATTGCCGAATGTGCATCGCCGTTGCTCAGTGTCGAGGCCTCGACTGCATGGAAAACCTCTTCGGGATTACGTGGAGTATTGGACCCGGTTTGTTCCTGTTGCGGAACTCCCCAGTCCAAGAAATCTCTGCGCACCTCAACGTAATCATAGGCGAACTCACCGATCTGGTCCTCATCCACTCCCTGTTCCTCAGCGTTGTAATCCACTCTCAACTGCAATCCCGGAATGCTATTAATGACGAAACACAAGATAGCGGTGACTCCTGCAGAGTAGGCCGTTGTGGCGAGGATGTAGACAATCTGAATGTAGAGCTGCTTCCAGTTATGGTCGAGCCATCCGCCAGCGTGGTCTGTTACTCCATCGTAGCCAGCAACCGCAGAAGAGCCAAATATACCGTTGAAAATAAGGCCCACCATGCCGGCAATTCCGTGCTCCGCCAAAACATCGAGCGAGTCGTCCACGCGGCACAAGTACTTAAGCTGGGTCAGGAAGTTACACACAATTCCTGCCACAACTCCTAAAATAACAGATGCCCAAAGCGGTATAAATCCGGATGCAGGCGTGGCCGCAACCAAGCCGGAAATGCATCCCGAACACACACCCACCATTGACCACTTACCCTCCAAGCGAAAATCCAAAAGGCACCAAGTGATGGCTCCGAATGCACCGGACAAGTGCGTGTTCATCATGGAGTAGGGGACCTTGACTGAAGCGTTTCCGCAGGAAAAGCCATTGAAGAACAACCATCCGAAATACAAAAGGCAGGTACCCAAAAAAATGGTAGAGATGTTGTGGGGCCTGAAATTGATCATCAAGTTCTCATTTCTCCTTCCCATAAACGCAGAGTAAACAAAAGTGGACACGCCCGAAAGAATCTCCACGGGTCCCCCTCCAGCATAGTCGAGCGCACCGCCTCTCCAGGATGAGGCCCACCCTCCGCCCCAAATCCAGTAAACAACGGGGGAGTACACGACAGTGCTCCACAAAAAGATGAAGATTAATGCAGGCATGAAGCGGCCTCTTTCGGCAACTAAGCCTCCTGCCATAATGGCCACAGTGACAAGGAGGAATTGCATTTGAAACAAAGTAAACGCCAACTCAGGGTAATGTTTCTTGGGATCACTTTGTTCGACTATGTTTTTCAAACCAAAATGCTTGAGGTTTCCTATGAAGTTGTTTTTGGAAGCAGAGAAAGCCAACGAATAGCCCCAAAAGTACCATTGAAAGATGGCTATGAAAGAGCATGCAATGACTATCCAAATCATAGACAAGGCAGATTTTCTCCTTGCCAAGCCTGAGTAAAGAAACGCCAACCCGGGCACCATGACCCATACTCCGGCGGAGGCTATTGTGTAGACAAGCACCAAGCTGGAGTCGTAGCTCTCATTTTGAATAAACGCATCTCTTCTGGATAGCATTTTTTTTTTGTATATGAATAAGTTTAGGCTGAGAAGGCCTTGAAGGATTATGTGCTAATGCTGTGTTGCCGGGGAGTGACACCAAAGAAATGAAGGGGATAGGGGTTTAAAATAGAAGCACTCTGTGAAAGCGATAGACCAAAAAATGGCTCGAAAGGCTAAAAAGACAGATGGCTCATATATCTATGCGCATGAGCTCATCATTAGTCCCGGGGCAGAATTCATGCAAGTTCTTCATGTGACGCAGCACAGGCATTTCCAATTTCTTGCGAAATCTACAAGCCGGTGCCCTACGTGCAGTACGTGGCCAATGCTCATTTGTGGGAGATTAAAGATGAGCCTCGCGCATTTGCAGGCGCGCGATGCCTGTCTGTCTACGTGCGCCTCTCGGACATGTGACTGCCATAACCGCAGCACCTCCATCAGAAGTATCGGTGATCTATGTACATGATTTAATTGATCATTAATTCAGAATCAGCGCCAGGCCCAACTCCCTATTTGCAGGAATCCACAAGAAGCTCCAGCCATTAGGTGGGAGACAACTATAGGCCCGAGAAGTTACCTTTCATGGCTAGCCAAGAAATCCGCGCGAGACACCAAGCACTACAATCCAGTATGTAACGCCATAATCCAAACCAAGCATAAGCAAGGAAAAGCTTCGGAAAAAATGGTCATGATGGTGGGGCACACTAGACAAATGAAGAGAGGATATAGCAATAATGACGGTGAAAGAAGGGACCAGCACGGGCATTAAATATCAAGGGTTTTTCAGAAAGACATTCCTCGTCTGCTAGTTTGTTAATTTGCGCGCACAGTCTGAGGACGGATATGGCACATTATTGGCGGCTTGGGCAAAGGGTCACGTGCGCGCGCCGTTTCCAGGCTCGCTTAAGTCCGGCCCAGCCGAGTACTTTTCAACAAAGTGCACCGTTTCGAAGCACACTTCCACCATTATCAAAATTATGATGATCCATTCGAGCCGGGTGCTTTTCTTCTCATTCAAAACGCTGAGAAGCGCACGCTGCTCTTCTGTCACGTAGTCCAATTTGCGGTTCATGATGCTGATGCGCGGCTGGATATCGAGCCTACGACTCACCGACTCGTATATTTTTTCTAGCGTGGGTTCGGTCCAGTAAAGGTCTGGCGTTTCGATTAACTCCGAGTAGAGATTTAATTTACCTCGGAGAAGGAACAATCTGCCAGTGATTTTCAAGACGTCCGATTCCTTTGACTGTAACGACAACCCCTCGCTCAAAACTTCACTGTTTTCCCTGGTTAATTGTATATGCTTATCCAAGCTCTCTTCTAGAATAGATAGTCTTGTCGATCTGGAAACGCCAATGGCAAATGCAGCCAGTTCAAGCATCTTCTGATGCTCTGACTGACCTTGGATGACCAAGACGTCACCCTGCATGAAGGAGCCCTCTTCACTGACATTGAACCCATCCAACTCAACGTAATCCATTTCCTCACTCTCCGGGTCGTAGATGCAAGTCACAGCCCCCATTAATGTCGGCACATATGACCTCATCATCTGATTCTCTGTGAGACCCCATCCAACCAACGTTCCGTTGGCCAAGATCATGAGGTGGTTTTTTTCCGTTCCGTTAGAGACAGTCCAGTTGATTACTTCATCTTCAACCACGACGCTAAAGTGGAGCCCGTTGTTTTGGAGAATCCGGGTTGCCTTTCCCAAATCAATTGCCTCACCGAGGGAAATAGACGTCACGGGCTTGACGTAACTCTGAAGCTCACTGGGCTCCACTTGCCTGTTATTATACTTCGACAAAAGAGAGATGATTACGGACTCCGTGGTTCTGTTTTCCATTTGAGTGGCTCTTCGAAGAGTCTTGTGACTTCCTTTGGGGTTCTTCTTCCTCATGACTGGCGCCACGGGGAGGCTAGGGAGTTTCAGGGATTGGAAACGACGGGCTTCACTCGAAACCCGGCGCAAGCGAAGGCTGCAAAATCCCCTGGCCAACGAGGATCTCCACATTCAATACTAGAGGACTATCGCGTACCTTTCCGGTCGTTCGCGAAAAAAACCGGGCCAGGTGCACGTGGATGCGTGTTTCCAGATTGAGCCAACAATCAATATAAGCACTTCCGACCCAAAGGTGAGCACGGGATAGCCGTAAGCGATGCTACATCCCCACGGATTTGCTGTTGATTCATTGAAAAATAATTCCGTAGCATCTCGTTAATGTTCGAGCCACCCAAATCAATGAGCAAAATCAAGTACTATTGCGGCAGAAGGTACTTATAATTAGAGTCGGCTTTAACATAGACCATTCTAGCCATAACTGTCATGTCAGGAAAACCCTAGTGACGGGAACGACGCATAAATTATTTTAAAGTGCCATGGCATCCCCACCTTGTTTTTTTTGTACCCCCACAGGTGAGGCAACGGGGCCATGTCATTTGCAGACAGTTTCTCGCTTGTAGAATAGATGGTGCGCTGCCAGATCACGTGTTGTGCATCGAGCTAGCGGTTTGAAGTCAACGCCCTAGATGCCGCGCCCTTAGGCACCACGCGCGGTATGCTGTAGGCCCAGGCTCAGCGGTGCGCGCCAAACATAAGTTCTTGGAATTTGGCATGACTAAAAATAGGCGGTACAACAGAATGTAAAAATAGTTTTCTAGAAAAAGGCCACGGCTTATTTCAAACTCCGCCCCTCCGAATGTGTTTTAGTGACATGTAGGTCTACTTTAGCAGCAGCGGTTCTTCAATTTCTCCACACTCGGTGGGGCGTGTTTCGGAGTGATCTGCGCCGCTGCCCCTTGTAGCCTAATGAGTATTTACAAAAAATCCCAGAGCAGGTAAATGATATTCGATGCAGGCCGCTCGCCTCCCCACATCATGAACAACAGAACGCTTTTTTTCCTACGCATTGTATGCAAGTGACCCGAGCCCCGAGGCACAGCCCTGGAACCCGCTGCTCTAATACGCCATAAGCAATTTCGATAAGCATCATGTAGATACATGGCCTAGGCAAAAGGCGTTTCAGGTGATTAGAGTAGGTAAGGATGTAGGATTGCAAATTATTAGCCAGCCTCCGCCACCCCCTCCCTCCATTCACTCCTTGCACGGGTGTACTTGGCCTGTCAAGTGGGTGCTCTGACGTGACAAAAGGCTTTTGTAAAGCGAAACCTTTCAAGTATGCGCAGAATACCAGCCTCATGCGCCCTGATACGATATAGGTTAGGCGCGGCATTTCGTACCTTCTATTATAAGATCCTCGCTATCCACGTTTTTTTTCCATATTTGTTATATTTTTCTACTGCATTCCAACATTGTTGAGACAACCCGTCAGAAGCACACAATTCTTGACTGAAAACAACTAATTTCGGTTATTCAATTTTAATAGTCTATAATATGTGGTATGTTCATCGTCGGATCCCGCTTGTCTCTTGGCGCCATTCTCAGCAAAGATACTAACGAAACAGTGGAATTTTTGGTTACGTGAACTTCTTGGTCGACAAGACCAGAGGCGAGATCATGGACAATCTCATTGAAGGACTTGCCAGATTGGAATACAGAGGCTACGACTCCACAGGTATCGCGGTCGATGGCCAGGAGAGGGGCTCTGCCATCATTGTCAAGACTCCAGGTAAGGTCAAGGTTTTGAAGTCTGAAATTGAAAGCCAGAACATTGACAGATCGCACGTTTTTGACAACCACGTCGGTATTGCACACACAAGATGGGCTACTCACGGTCAACCTGAATACGCCAATTGCCACCCTCATCGATCTGACCCCACTGGCGAGTTCATTATCGTTCACAATGGTATCATTACCAACTACAGGGAAATTAGAACTTTGTTGCTGTCCAAGGGCTACCAATTTGAGTCAGAAACTGATACTGAATGTATTGCCAAGTTGTTCAAGCACATTTATGATTCGAACACCAAAGAGGGAATCTACTTGGACTTGAACGACTTGACTAAGCAAGTGTTGTATGAATTGGAGGGTTCCTACGGTTTGTTGGTGAAATCTTCTCATTTTCCCGGTGAGGCCTGTGGTACTAGAAAGGGTTCCCCATTGTTGGTCGGTGTGAAGACCGAGAGAAAATTGAAGGTGGATTTTGTCGATGTTGAATTCCCTGATGGACAAGACAACATCGCACCTATCGGTAACACAGAAGGAAACTTGAGAACCTCTCAGTCTAGAGCCTTCTTTGCCGAGGATGGCATCCCATCGCCTGCCGAATTTTTCTTTTCCTCGGACCCTGCCTCGGTGATTCAGCACACGAAAAAGGTCTTGTTTTTGGAAGATGATGATATCGCTCACGTCTACGATGGTGAATTGCACATTCACCGTGCAAAGAAAATTGCCGCCAACGAGCCAACGCAGAGACAAATCCAGACCTTGGAAATGGAATTGAATGAAATTATGAAGGGGCCTTACAAGCACTTCATGCAAAAGGAAATCTTCGAGCAACCTGACTCTACTTTGAACACTATGAGAGGTAGGTTGGACTTTGAGAACAATGCTGTCAATTTGGGTGGCTTGAAAGCATGGCTCCCCACTATCAGAAGATGCAGAAGAATCATTATGATTGCTTGCGGTACTTCGTATCACTCATGCTTGGCCACTCGTTCAATTTTCGAGGAATTGACGGACATCCCCGTTACTGTTGAGTTAGCTTCTGACTTCTTGGACAGAAGATCTCCTGTTTTCAGAGATGACACTTGCGTTTTCGTTTCCCAATCTGGAGAAACTGCAGACTCGATGATGGCTTTGCAATACTGCTTAGATAGAGGTGCTTTGACTGTTGGTGTTGTTAACTCTGTGGGCTCTTCCATGTCTAGACAGACCCACTGCGGTGTCCACATTAATGCTGGGCCTGAGATTGGTGTTGCTTCAACTAAGGCATACACATCCCAATACATTGCTTTGGTTATGTTTGCCCTTTCCTTGTCCAACGACTCCATCTCAAAGAGAGAGCGCCACGTTGAAATCATCAAGGGCTTGAAAGAAATCCCCGAGCAAATCAAAAAAGTTTTGCTCTTGGAGGACAAGATCAAGGATTTATGTAACGATTTCTTGAACGACCAAAAGTCCTTGTTGTTGTTGGGACGTGGATACCAATTCGCAACTGCCTTGGAAGGTGCCTTGAAGATCAAGGAAATTTCTTACATGCACTCTGAAGGTGTCTTGGCTGGAGAATTGAAACACGGTGTTTTGGCATTGGTGGACAAAGAACTTCCAATTATTGCCTTCGCAACCAGAGACTCGTTGTTCCCTAAAGTGATGTCTGCGGTCGAGCAGGTGACTGCCAGAGATGGTAGACCAATCGTTATCTGCAATGAAGGTGACGACCTCTTGAAGGACAAGGCGTTTGCAACTTTGCACGTACCATTGACTGTTGACTGTTTGCAAGGCTTATTGAATGTCATTCCCTTGCAATTGATGAGTTACTGGTTGGCTGTCAACCGGGGTATTGACGTTGATTTCCCTCGTAACTTGGCCAAGTCCGTTACAGTCGAGTAGTTTAGATATGACTTGTTTATTAAATACCTTAGAAAATAATTTTCAACGACGCTTGAAGTAGTCGGAGGAGCCAAGGTAAGCCGATGCAATGTCAAAAGCTTTCTCGCCTACATCCAAATACTTTCTGCTGTAATATTCTGCCGAATCATTGCCAAACTTGCTAAGGTCCGGGCTGCATTTGTTAGTATTGGAAGAAAAATAAGGCTTTCTTACTAAACACATACGTCAAACCTGTGTTTCTGCGGATACCTGCCAAAAAAGACGAGACAACTATTAAGTCGAATCCGATATGTGCTACTTTGCTGATAGTTCCCTATTGTTAGTAAATGAACTGCTTTTCACCAGAAAATCTCGCTAGAAACGTGCCATTTTGTTCAACTGATCAAACTCGAGATGAAGGATTGGATGCTATGTTTCAGAGGCCTTTTGAAGATAAATGTTTATACGATACCATGCAGGCACTCAAGGCTTCTTCAGTGCGCACAGGGTAAATTAAATTTTAAGGGACAATCGTCTACTGATTACCAAACCTCACATGCCTAGACCTATCGGAGGCCATTAAAAAGTCAAGCGTCGGCCTGAGGTCCAAAAATGTTGTCTCTTCACCAAACAACTATCTTTGACCTTGAAGATTCTCTCCCATAAGGTTAAAAACACCCTCTCAATATTATTGATGTACACGGGATATATATAAGTCAAAAATTTTTGGTTCACAAGCACCTGACTTATAGCATTCTTCTTGGTTTGGTGTGATAACTCGCAAGTCTTGAAAAATTCTAGCAATTACGCTGATGTCAACCATGCCTGGCCCTTGTTAAAGAAACTTTCCAACTAACTAAATACAGTTCAAATTTGACCCGAAAGGTGTGAAGCATGCCATGGGTCATGAAAGGGATGCGCCATAATGGTATCTACGATTTGCTTTCCCAAATGTTGTGAAATTACCTCGAGGTCTTTTTCCGTCGCTGAAAGGCGTCCCTGGAAACCACAGGAATGATTCTTTTGCGTATTATTTGAAAGGTCGGCTCTGTGGTGATAGATTAATGCCAACCACAATATTCTTGATGCCTGATGACTCCGGCGAGTGACTCTGCCTTCCATTTCCTCTCGAGCTCATGTGATAATTTGCTTTCTATGGCATACTCTTTACTTTGACTCTTCTCACGTTTCTTCCTTAGGTTTTCTTCGGTCACAATGCCGCTATTTCGGACTTCTTTGTCCGCAATTTAGCACTTTGAACTGAGACGTACCTATTGCTGGCTGACTGCGGGTAACTTTTTAGTGTGTTCCTGCATATCGCCACAGAGGGCCCTAACTTCAAATCTTCGTGAGCGTTCATCCCAAGAACGAGACTAAACCTCTAACTTCCAGCACATATTTTCTCGCACAACCAAATCAATCAGCGCATACGAGATCATGTCTGATTCATATAGACCTCCCTCGGGCCCAAAAGGATCTCGTGTACCCCTACCTCCTCAGTCCTCCAGCAAAAATTGGAGTGGGCCTAAATCAAAAGGTGACTCCTACTATGATCAACAACACCCTAAAAGGTTTAAGGAGAGAGACAATTATCGTCCGAATATTGTGGAAAAAGGCAGGCCGCCGAACGTCCATCCGGCACGCGAAAGCCTGTACGAGAGACCCAGTGGCCCCTCTGGTTACAAGTCGTATAACAGCGAGTCCAAGTACAGGGGCAACCCTATCCTGTCTGGATATAGAGAGAGTAGAACTGGCTCTTCATATTACAAAGACAGGGATTCTCGTGGAGCGCCGTTCAATAAAGATCCAAGGGGCACTTCGAAGGACGTTCACAATTCTACATTCAAAGATCAACAAGTGGGTCAGAAGAGAAGCTACCCAGAGTCTAGAGTAAACCAAATTCCTCTCAAAAAAAGGGAATTCAATCCAAAAGATACCTCCAACTTTAAAGAAGAGCATGGATTAAGGGCAAATCTAACTAAAACACCGAAAGTCCCCCAGCCTAATGCCCTTCATGAGCAGAAACCCCCAGCAAAAAGATATAAGGCTGCTGTAATACGCAAGCTCAGTCAACACCAGATCTATCTGGTTTTCAATGTGAGGAATAGTGATTTGTATAGACGTGTGCAACAAGTGGGAGAAGGAACCTATGGAAAAGTCTATAAGGCAAAGCACGAGGTGACAAAAGAGTATGTCGCCATAAAGAAGCTTAGGCTTGAAACAGAGCGAGAAGGATTTCCTATCACTGCCATGCGAGAGATCAAGTTATTGCAGAGTTTTGATCACGTGAACATTGTTGGTTTACTTGAAATGATGGTTGAGCGTAATCAAATTACAATGATATTCGATTACTTGAATCATGACTTGACAGGCTTACTAACTCTTCTGGAATTGCAGTTAACTGAAGGACACAAGAAAATGATCTTCAAGCAACTCATGGATGGGTTGAACTATCTTCACGAGAGAAGGGTGATTCATCGAGATATAAAGGGCTCAAACATTTTGCTTGATTCCGAAGGAGTGTTGAAAATCGCAGATTTCGGTCTAGCTCGCAATATGAAAACATTGAAAGATGGAACTAGTCCTGACTACACCAATAGAGTGATCACCATTTGGTACAGGCCACCAGAGCTACTTATGGGAGCCACCAATTATGGCCGTGAGGTGGACATTTGGGGTGTTGGGTGTCTTTTGATCGAGTTGTACACTCGGACAGCAATATTTCAAGGTGTTGAGGAGATCTCCCAGCTATTCAAAATCTATGATATCATGGGGACCCCCACGGAAGAAAGCTGGCCATACATTGAGAATTTGCCTTGGTTTGAAATGTTAAAGCCGAAGATCAACAGGCGTTCTAGATTTGAACAAGACTACAAAAAGCTAATGACCGAAGACAGCTTTGACCTCGCGTCTAAAATGCTCACACTACACCCGGGCAGCCGAATCACAGCCAAAGAAACCCTTGAGCACCCATACTTTACCAATGAGCCTAAGCCTGAAAAGCTTACTTTCATGCAGACACTCCAGGGCGAGTGGCACGAGTTCGAGACTAAGAAGAAGAGAAGGGATGAGAGAAAGCGATTGCAGTCTTTAAAAAACTCAAAGGAGAAAGAGAGCGCTTTGGGTGCGCAAGATGCGCCGGAATCCATGCCGCAAACAGCATCGACGCAAACGCCATTAGAGCATTCGGCAAAGGCGGGTGTGCCTGAGTCAGAAGCTCCCGAGAGTGAAGGGCCTGTGCCAGAACAAGACGATGATACAGAAAAGCATTTTCATTCTGAGGAAGGTAATGACATACAGACTGCAGGCGATGTCTCGATGACACCCGCAAGCGACCCCTAGACTCGTCAGTGGGTGAAGAAGAGCGGCCCAAACCTCAGCGGCATATCTGGCTAACTATCGAATTAACTTAGCGTCATTATCGAAAACACATTAAAAGTACATTTGATCAAATTCCCCAGTTTCGAAGGATGGGACGACCGTATACGAATAGTATTCAATTCACAATGATTCACCCCCATGACACGGAGTTGCGATTTGCTGACGCTGGCCGCGCAGCAAACTTACCCCATCTAGTCTCCAAAGAGCTGGTACGCGGTTACGAGGCTGGCAGAGAAGCATTTGATCGAACCCGCATATTTCTGTGCATGCGCCTAAAACCCAGCATCAGGCTTCCCTGTGTTTTGCTACTTGTACGCGACATATCCTGGAGCAAACGAGAGGTTGCAGTAAAGTGCGCATATGCTTGCAGAGGCAACCTTCCCCTCAACAGAAGATTGCTAGTTAGAAGTTTCTTCATTACCTAATTAGTGAACATACCAAATAATTCCCTGATGCGCAGCGAGCTTTTGCTACAATTCGCGGGTAACTTGGAGTATTCCCGGGACCAAAAATCAACCGAAAATTACTCCGCCCTAAACATTTGACAAGTCTGACCGTGGCTTTCTCATCAATCTATTGCAAGTGAATAGGGGTGTTCGAAGTTTTTTTTTTGCAGAGGAGAAAATAGAGTAACTCACTCAAAAATACAAACAAAAAAGCTTACAAACTAAAAAAAAGCACCCGCATTTTTATCAGTAAGCCTTGTACCTACACGCCAATGGGAATCTGCACATCCAAGGGGCCAGCAGAGCTGGGCCAGGGTCAGAACAGAGGCACAGAGAAAAGAACCCAGCAATCGCAGAAATTGAAACAGCCGACTGATCAGCAGACAAAGACCACCAGTACAGAGCTGACGACACAGGTCAAACAAGAGACGTTGAAAGATACAGAGCAAAACCTTCCAACAAAAACGAAGCTATCAGGGTCACTGGCAGGCAGAGATGATCCGGCTCCGACGAATAACAAGGATGTGAAGATTCTCTTGTTGGGTTCTGGTGAGAGCGGAAAATCCACCATTGTTAAGCAAATGAAAATTTTACACAAGGACGGCTTCTCGGAGTCAGAGGCACAAGACTACCGGCTATTTGTCTACAAGAACGTTTTGGAATGTATCAAAAATATCGTCAATGCAATTTTTGAGTTCTCCCCTGCGCTAGTGAAGAATGGACCAACCGATGGTGGTTCGGTAAACGGCTCCGAAGCCGAAACTCCCATACTAGAGTACGAAGACCTCAAGGCTGTTTTAGAATATGACCTTGCTGTCAACTCTGATGAGCCCTTCAATGAGGATATTGCCTCCAAGATCGACACCATATACAGTGCGCCGGAGGTGAAGCAATTCATCAAGCTCAATCAGGGTAAATTTTACCTCATAGACTCCTCGGACTACTTTCTATCGGCAATAAGGCGAGTTGCTGCACCCAATTATTTACCTACAGTGGCTGATATCTTGAGAACTAGAAAGAAGACATCTGGCATTTTCGATTTCAAGTTTCAGATGGGCGGGTCTAATGTCCACATGTTTGACGTGGGCGGCCAGAGGTCCGAAAGAAAGAAATGGATCCATTGTTTTGACAACGTTACCCTCATTATATTTTGCGTCGCCTTGTCAGAATACGACCAAGTGTTACTAGAAGAAAACTCCCAAAACCGGCTAGAGGAGTCTTTGGCCTTGTTTGATTCAGTGGTCAACTCCAGATGGTTTTCCAGAACCTCCGTTGTGCTTTTCTTGAATAAAATCGATATTTTCGCCGACAAGATAGCTTACTCGCCCATCGAGAAACATTTCCCTGACTACAATGGAGGTGATAACCTTAATAATGCTGTGAAGTACATTCTTTGGAGATTCACTCAGGTGAACAGATCAGGCTTGAATATATATCCCCATGTGACACAGGCCACTGATACTTCCAATATTGAATTGGTTTTTGCTGCACTCAAAGAAACAATCTTGGAAAACACCTTGAGAGATAGTGGAATATTGTAAGGCTATTTACCTTTCAGAAGCTATCATACCGGGATAAATCAAGAGTCAAATTTCATGACACGCGATATTTATGAAAAGTAGATGTTCAATGCAAAATAATAGAAAGCTTTATTCTTTCGTGTTCGAGAGTCACACGCATCATGGCGCACTTACGGTAGTATTAGCTTGAACACTGGAATTGTCCTCTTTGGAGCCTGCTCTCCCCCTTCTGCTTACCCCTCTCAGACCATGCCTACCTCTCCTCTTTTCGGTATTTCGACGAGTGGGGTTAGTTTGATCTTGGGTCAATTTAGCGTTTGCCGCATCAGCGTTTTTGTTCTCCGCTATAACGTTTGCAATCGGTTTTGATACACCATTTTCGTTTTGGCCCATTTGAGACGACGCTTGAGCCTGCGGAGTTTCATCCCTCTTGCGATGTGATCTCCTGCGAGCGGCGCTTCTCTTTGGTGTTGCTTCTTTTGTGACTCCATCCCTCGTTTCAGCTCGCGCTTCACTTTTATCACTTGCGTCGCACACGGAGTTGCCTTTCGGATCTCTGATCACCTTCTTGTCATTTTTAAGGCCCTGGCTTTCCCCTTCAACATTTGTGGAATCGATAAACTTTTCAGAAGCGCTTTCATATCTGAGACGCTGTTTGTTGCTTCGAGAACCTTTTCCTTGCGCCGTTTCACCCAATTGAGATGTCGTGTCATTCACTTGGCATTTTGGGGCTGCCTTCTTTGAAGAATCGAAGGCTTTGTCTTTTTTGACCATGTTATAATTGGGCGACTGATCACCTTGATTGCCCTTAGATGCATCAAGAGGCATCGGTTCGTTATGAATCTTGCGGCCCTCGTCCGCTGCGCCAGATTGTTCCCTCGCAACTTTCTCGGGAGGAACTGAATTTACTTCCAGCTTCTTTTTCTCAGCTTCCGTCGAGCTCAATGGTTTCTTCTTCAATATCACTGGCTTGCGAACAACAGTTGCATTCGCTCCGGAGCTCTTACTTATTTGTTTCACTGGCTCTCTCTCTTTCTGAGAGCTCAAAACATCGGCGAAGGTTTGCTTTTTGGCAACAGAACCATCGCCAAGTTTTGTGCCTGAAGTATTTCCTGAAATTTGGCCAACTGGTTTGCGATCATGTTCGTATTTATCTTGGAAGTTGGGCCTCTGGGCATTCGAGACGCTTGACTTGCGCCGCAATTGGGGTGGAAGGGAGTGATGCTCTTGGGCATATGTTGATTCCATTTCATGTTCCTTAGCAATAACATCCACCGGCTTGGCGTTGCCGAATGGATTGTGCTTCGGTCTTGGTTTTAGTGGTGGGTTTGAGAATGCTTGGGAAGAAACTCCCGTCGGCTCGCTCAGCCTATTAGGAAAGCCATTAGATACTCTGTGGTCAATACGCCGATTAGAAGCCGGTAAGATTTCATCAAGAGGCATTCCACCAGGGGCCCTTCCGTTGGGATGAAATCGATTGCCGCCTAGCGGTCTGTCGTCGATGTTGCCTTGGCGAGGTCTTGCAGTAAGAAACTCTTGTTCAACTTGTGAGAGCCGTCCCTGGTTTTCTTGGTTGAAACCCATACAGTATTGAAAGTCTTGGAAGTCTGCAACCTCTATATTAATGCGACGAGTGCCCTTAAACACAACGTCTTGCCACTTCGAGACTCTGGTTTGATCCGCAAATGACCTCAACTCCACAAAAGCAATTTTCTTGACAATTCCCAGTTCCAAGGGCCGAGTCGTAGGGTCAAAGATAATTTTGAACTTGACGAGCTGCGTGAACCTGCTTTGGAAGAGGTCCTCTATAAACCCATCATCGCTGGTGAGGGGTATATTTGACAACTTTACAATATAGGGAGGTCCATTATCAACGGGCTTGCCGAATCCTCCTCTAGAGCCGCCGAATCCTCCCCCATATCTATTGTCACTGCCATAATTGTAACCCCGATTCTTTTCAATTGGTACAGAGATGGAAGCCATGTCAATTTCTTCGTCAGCCCACGAGCCACCATAAGCTGCAACTGTTAATACTGAATTTCCAAGCAAAAATCTTAAAACTAATAGCCAATCGGTATCAACCATACATACACTCGTCGGAAAAAAATTCCTGAAGGGACATTTTCTTAGGGGGCACTAGAGATTAGTATCATAGTTAAAGTATGGCGAGCACTAAATAAAGATATTCAAAACGACTAACAAGTCCTCTATTTTCATGCTTATCATATAGGCCGACACAGACTCAGAATACTGACACGGATTAGTTTCTCGCAGAGACCCGATTGTAGGGCGGGCTGTGGGCATTCTTGGAAGGAAAAAAAATGCGCAGAATGATATGACTTGAGCAGATTCGAGAATATTCAATGCTTCTTCGCATACATACCCATGATTAGTCAATTCTGGAGAGCTTGATTACTGTGGAGTGAGACTTGCGGGTCGTGAAAGGATGAGAAAACACTTTAGGATGCATACAGTCGCGGCGAAAAATATGGTGCGTGCACATTTAGAAAATAATGAACCACAACTACATCCATGGCTACTTGAGTGGCTTGTTCTTTGGAATAGAGGCACATTCTATTCTTGTAGTGTACTTGCATTCAAGTGTAAAAGTTGCCTCTCCCCCTACGAGGGCGAGGATCCTAAGACACTGTATCTGTAGTGCGTAATGTCAGAATTACAAGTCACCGTAGCTGTCGTAAGTCTTTCTCCAGTTCTCGAAGAAGCCAGCAAAAAACTTCACACCCAAGCCAATATCTTTGTATCCCACAGTAGCTCTGATGGAATGCATGGAGAGCTGAGGAATACCTAAGTCGATTGTTCTGGCGCCAGTTTGAGAGGAGATGAACGGGCCGATCGTGCCTCCAGATCTGGAGTCGTTTCTGATCTGAAAATACTGAAGCTCGTCGCCATTCAATTTTGCCAATTCCTCGACTAGCGCCAATCCCACGGAGTCGGTGGCCATGTGTCCATTAGGGTCCAAGGAAATCGTGACCCCCTTATTTGGAATGGGCTTGTGGTGCTCCAAATAGACGCTTTGGAAGTTTGGATTGAACAAGTGGTTGACATCCGCTGATAAAATAATGGTGTTGGCATAGGCAATTCTCAATTTTTCGTTAATATCCACCTTCTTTTCGTTGTAGTACTGGGAACCAGCCACTCTGGATACCACACTTTCAAGTAGCTGACCCTTTATTCCTTGTCTAGTACCCGATCCAATTTCTTCATTGTCGAACAATCCCACGAGAGAGAAGTTGTCAGAAGGGATATTGCCAGCTGCATCTGCTTCGATCAAAGCAGAAATAGCTGCGTGGGAACAAATCCTGTCATCGACACGAGGCGCAAAGACAAATTCTTTACTGAAGCCACCGCGGGCTCCCTTTTGAACGTCGTAGAGCTGCAAATCCCAACCCACAATATCTTCCACTGACACCCCAGTCTGCGACGAAATGTAGCGCAACAATTGTAAGGAATGTTTCCCAAAGAGTGGTGCGTTCCTCTCCTTATCAGTTGGGGCAGTTTCTTCACTTTGTGAGCCATCGAAGCCGACCACAGGAACGGCTTGGGTTTCAGTATTGAATGGTCCTTCCGCAGGGGCTCCAAAGTGTGGTGCTAATGAAGGAATTTTTGCAATTGGGTGAGGTGTGGAGTCTACCAACTTGGAAACGACTTTGCCATCTTTCTTCACCAAGACCCGGCCGCCAAGACCGAGATCTCTGTCCCACCACAAACGTCCCAAAGTTCCTGAGTACGGAGCAACTCCAAGAAGCTCGTAGCCTTCAACATTGGCCTTGGTGGAGTTCGGTTTCAAAGAAACGGTTAAAGAATCAATGTGCGACCCAATTGCGCCAACACCCTTTTCGGCACTCCAGTTCTTGCCCACAATGAAAGCCACTAAAGAGGATCCGTTTCTGGTAGTGTAATATTTCCCCGGACCAATGTTGTCCCAGTGGTCCTTTTCGCTGAGATATGAGAAGCCTGCAACCGATAACTTGTGCGAGAAGTGCTTCACAACGTGATAGATGGTGGGATTCTCGTAGGTAAAGTCAATGTACTCCGTAGCGTGGTCCTCAAAATACCTAGCATCATAGCCTTTAGGTGAAGTCCCGGATTGAGAGATACGTGCTATCATCTTCTCACGAAGGGCAGTATTGTCTGTCTCGCTGGTTTCGATTAAAACATCATTGATGGCTTGCAATAAGTCGCTGTAACGGGACATGGTCGTGAAAAATGGTGGGGTGAATGGGTTAATTCGTCTCTTGTTGTTCTGTTTGGTCTCTAGTACGAAAAGTATTCAGGGGCGTGGAAAAAGCAACGGTACGCTTTTTTGGCGAGTTTCGTCAGTGTGGCGTGGGGGTCCTTCAGAGTGCAGTGCCGCGCACGATTTGCACCCAAACGGTGCGAGCACCAGCATGGCCTTGTGGAGACACGGCTCTCAACCTCACATGCCTCACTTGTCGACCACTACGGAAGCATCTCTCTTGATCTAGTGAATGATAAGAAGTATAGCGGATCCGCGCGCAAAAGAGCCAAAAACTTGCGGAAAGTGAATTGGCTAGTGATAAAATATACATGTAATGTGCTGTACTGTTCTAATTGACGGGCCTTTGCTGTGCAAAAGTGGCTGCAACGATTAAGGGCCAAACAATAGTAACATCTGCGTATACCTTGACACACTTTGCGTCCGATCTTATCTTGCCCCAAGAGATTGCCTCATCAGGACGAGCACCCGCGTCAGACCCATCGAATTCCTGGCCAGTGTTGATAAACAAAGCCCAGTCAGCACCGTTCCTCATGAGACATGCATTGCAAATATGGTGCTTGATCAAACCTCCTCCCAAAATAATCATTCCGGCCTTGAAGGCAGCAATGGCCATTGCGTTGATTTTGCGGATGTCGGCAACAATATCTAGCCGGAGTCTCTGAGGAGAAGCTTTGTAAGTGTGGAAAAAGAGCATGTCACCGATGGATCCATCAGTGAGAGCTGGACAAAATACCGGGATTTTGTTCTTGTGCGCCCAGTAAAGAACAGACAGCTCATCATCAATTTCCTTGCCAAGACGATCAATAAGCCTGGATGGGGTCCACACAGCAGGGGAGTCTGCGTCAAGTGCTTGGGAGCCAAGCTTTTCGGCTTCCTGCTGCTGCTCCTCTAGGACTTTGTCCAAAATAGGCACGATCCAGTCCTCGAACTTGCAGTAATTGTCATTGGGCACGAGCAAATTGCCGATTCTGTTGAGTCCCTGGTCTCGCAAGCCTTTACCAGAAAGAGCGAAGTCGCCCAAGTACGTTGGGGCTAAAACTTTGATCAAGTCTTCTTCAATCCCACCAGCGGTTGCGACTATAGCACTGACCTTCTTGTGCTGCACCAAGTACCTCAACGTCTCTCTCACACCAGAGGAGATTAAGTTTGAGGTGAACCCCATGAAGATCGTAGCCTTCTGGCGCCCCTCATGATCAAACTCGCCCGTTCTTTCGTGCTCAGCCAACTCTTCTCTCAATTTTCCACGCCACAGGCTCATTTCATTGATCACGTCGCATGCATTGCCCACCGACGAGCCCTGGAAGCCCATGGATTTCATAGAGCGGATCAAATCGCTGGCCTTCATGTCGTAGGCACTATCCTTGGAATAGTCGATACCTTGTACTTTGACAAAATCATCTGGGATGGGCACAGACTGCTTGAGAACGGCGTCTGCGGCCAAAGAGGGAAGCTTTTGATCTTGAGACATGGTTTGGTGCAGCGACTGTGAGGTGCAGATTTTGCGTGAATACAGTGCGAGGCCTGAGTAACTTCAAGCAGCAAACTGCATCTGGGCACTCTAATTTGACCAAGCCCTATTATTCGAGATGACTTACAATTCTGGTTGACTACGAAGACTTACAAGTTTTAACTAATTAGGAGAACATTCAGGTCTTGACCGATCATGAAAAAACACTAGCCATCAAGAAAAATACTAGTTTTGATCAATCAGAAAAATCTGGTCAGCCATTAGAATGACGCCCTTGATCAATCAGAATATGTCAATCATTAAAATGATATCCTTGATCTAGCAGAAAGCATACTAGTTTGGATCATTGAATTCAATTACTCGAGCCTCTCTTAGCTAATGTAGGCTCGAGCACCTGTTGTCTAAAATTTGGTATATTCACGTGTCATCACTCATCATGAGTTACGCACGTCCCTGCGATATCAATTCCTAGAAGTTTATACCCATCCTAAAAAGCCGAAAAGTTTCTTGCTGCTCTAGTTCGGGAGTTAACATTCTCATTCGTACACTCCACACACAACTTAAACTCTCTCGCTCACAACAGGCTCCCACGATGAATGTTTTGGCTTTGCAGTGCAATAGGGCACATACGCACCTCTCGTGGCCGTCATGTTCTCTTTGTGCTTTTGTAATGGGTATGCTCTCACGGCCTTTTGCTCATTGGGCAACTGGTTTGGTGGTGTATTAGTACCATATCCCAACCAATAGTGCCATCCGGGCTCAACCCTCGATATGTCCACTCCCCAGTCCGCATATTCGACCCATCTGGTCCTTAAATGTATTTCTTCGGGAACATCAGTTTCGTAGTACTTGTTACCCCAGTCATCAGTGCCGACTAACCAACCTCTCTTGGTATCGTTGTGGACTTGAATTTGCCATGCCGCCCTTTTGAGGCCAGAGGCGTAGATATTCTTGATAGTACGAAAAATAGAGGTGGACATGGCGTGGAGTATCCTTCTAATGAGCTATACTTTGTAGTAACGAAAAATGTGCTTGTCGCGATTGGTTCTCACGCAGTAGTGCGCGGCTCGAAACGGGGTTTGG
>WFIV01000067.1:22503-46365 GCA_009756565.1 Metschnikowia sp. UWOPS 03-167b3 | reverse complement strand
AAAAAAAAAAAAAAAAGAATCTGTAGAGACGATGTAGACCAGCTAGTGTCCGTCAACCTTTATACGTTCAAAGCCTTCCTGTGGCAGACTTCTCTAATAGGTGATGAACGTCGCTCGCGCTCAACACAACTCCCTTCTCCGAGCACTTGGCTTTCTGCTTTAGCTCATCACATAAGCCGTCAATGTCAATATCAGCATACTTTGGATGCGAAGTGACTCTGTCCCAGATCTCAGTGCATTTCAAAGTCTTCTCCGGAGCTGGCACAATCTCATTCTTGCCATCCTCTTCTACTTCTTCCAAGACCCTGGGACTATTAAAACTTGTCATGGACGAAAGAGTCTTTGGTCCCCCAACAACAGAGTTGGTTCTTGAGCTTTCGGATGTAGAATAAGAGCTCTTGACAAACTCGTTGAAATTGAAATTGGTGTTTACCAGGTTGAGTGGATCGTAAACAGAATCCTCATTTACTAAGCCCATAAGAGGATCCAATGTATTCTGTTGGTTCCCTTCAGTGACCGGATCGTAGGCTTGTTTTCCTAGGGCCAATGAGAGATCGAATTTATCTTCGTTCAAGTCGTTCACGTATTTGCTCAAGTCTGTATTGTCGGCACCAGATGGAAAAGTGTTGGCAAAATCAAGCGTGTTGAAAAAAGGGTCAGGCAAGTCAGTATTAGGCACACTCAAATCACCGAATGGTGATTCAATGGAGACATTACGTAGGAAGTTGTCACTATGGTATGACTGAGAAAGATCATCATGTGTATCTCTTTGAAATTTTGGTTGTGGCTTCTCCTTTGTGCCGCATGCTTCACTGAGAGATGCGCAGAACGGATTTGGTTCTTCTTCAAAAAGATTGCCCTTAGCTTGACTAGTAAGTTGTGAGTCCACGTCCACGGGCAAATGATAGTTGTCGCTATGCGTGGAATCGGGCGAGACAAGCACATGGTCATTCAATGGTGTGGTAGATGAAGAAGATCCACTGACCAAATCTGGGACATGCGTCCCGGATGAGTCCGAAGGAAGAAGAGATGTGTTCGAAGCGTTGGAAGACCAAGGTTGCACCTCTTCGCTATCTTCTCGCTTCATAACTTCCTCTTGCTTCTCTCTTGCCTCCGATTCCCCACTTGTTCGGAGAGCCTCTGGAGTCTGAGGCAAGTTGAGGTCACTTAGATCAGAATGCCCCCTGTGACGCCTCAATTCGGACTTCAAGAGTTCGATCTTCTCGAGAGCCTTGATGTTCAGGTCTTCCAAAAGACTAACCTTCGTTTCTAGATCTTTCATTTTCCGCTCCTTTCGCTCCCTATATGCACGTTGAGCTGCTCTGTTTTGCGCAGTTCTTTTAGACTTTGGCTCCGTATCGATCGGCTTGCGACCTGGCTTCGTGTGAAGCTTCTTGTCATCATGAGTAGATACTGCATCACCCACTTGACTGATAGATCTTTTATAGTCCGTCATCGAATTAGTTGCTGTTGAGTGGACTCTTAGTCTTGAAGCTCGGAGCTTGCTTTCTTTTGGGTGGCAAATTCACAGAAGCGATCCCGGAGGGGGGTTTGGTGTCTATTGAATATGACAACGCCAATAAGCTAGGACGTGAAGTTGCTATGATGTCAAGGAAAGAATGCCGTGCAACTGGAATAGATTGGGGTGAGGGAAGGGGGGTTGGTAAATTTTTCCTTTGGTTCAGCTTCACGAGAATGCACGCTCTTATATAGAAAATCGTCAATGTGGGACCTCCGGTGCGGATATTACAGAATCCATGTGCAGGAATGGCACAACCCCTCACAGTTTCTTAAAGTTCGTCAAAGCTCTGCTTTGACAGAGCCATAACATTATAGGGGAGAGAAGAATTGGGCTATCATTCGCTCTTTTTCACGGGGTATGACCGATTTACTTAGCATCTAAGTGGTGTGTGTGTTCCAGAATTACGCGAAGTGCTGACAAATGACGGATAATATTTTTTCCTGTTATCTGCACCGAGCCATTCCTGATGCACAATGAAAAAAGTTTAGACCCCGCAGCATACACCGCTGTATTTCGTGCATAACTTCCGTTAGTGCTGACTGGAGAGGTTATTTATGTAGCTTTTGTTTTGCAAAATTCAATCCCAAGGACATTTTCCGGAGTTATCAATATGCTCTGCCCCAGTAGCTGCTGCTGTCATAGTCGCCTGGAAGCTGTTTTGAGCAGATCCCGCGTTTCCTTCAAGGCTCAACCGACCCTGGACGCGGATCCTTCTTAGAAAACATCGGGAAGAAAGGCAAAAATAACTCGGTCCTTTCCAACCTTGCCTCGGGTTTCTCGCTCAAGTGATCTATCTGACAGTCGTATGCCTTCGCTGTTTCCTTGAGTTTTTGGTACCAGTCTTCGATCTCTCTGTTGTTGCCATTTACTAATCTTGCTCTCAAGTCAGTGTCGGCTTCTAAGTTATTTAAAAGCTCTTGCAAGCTCAGGATACCGTTTTGCAACAACAGGTGGGCTTGGTTGCAATTTGCGCGGAACTTATCTCCCGTGGCCGTCTCTAGAAACCCGTGTCTCTGACAATATTGATCATAATCTGGAATCGGAGGTGAGCCCACCGAAGTCCACGGTTTCATGCGTAAATCATAAAGTTGTCTCTGGTCCACTAGCAGGTGTTCTGTTCTCTTTGAGGTAGTGTTTTGTACAGTGTTGAGCATGATCACCATGGCTATGCCCGCGCATATATCTTGTAAAGCCGACTTCTCAAGTACTGCGAACTTAAGGATGTAATTGAGGTTAGACTTTAAAATCGGCAAGCAAAATATTTTTAGGTTATGATGCTTTTCCCTCATTGCTTTAGACTTGTTGATCGTCTTGGGCTTGCTTATTTGCAGCTCAAGCGAGCTGATGGCAAGGATCTTGGATTTGTTGATCTCGACAATCCTAGTGCTTAAATGGATATTTGCATACGCGGCCAATTCAGATACAAACCAGAACATCATTGATGCTTCGCTGGTCTGATACACATCAAGCTCAAACCCACTCAACGCAACGTCAATCATTGTTTCTAGCTTCTTGTAGTACAAGAAAGAGCTAATTCCAAGAGCGGGCTGTTCAGTGGAATCTAAAAATATTCCATCCCCAATGCCATAGTGAAAAAGTTCAACCTCCAAGGTCTCGGCCTTGTGCTGCAAAGTATCAAGAGTGACGATGCTGCGATTTCTTAGTTGACGTTGTCGGCATCGGTTGTTCCCGTATAGACTGAGTTCGTGGTAGGTCGCAGTCTCAATATCATTGAACAAGTCCATTAGTCTATTCGAGCATTCTTCCCGGGTAGCTGCCGTATCTCCTGCCTTTATTAGATTCCATTGCGAGGAGTCTATCAAGGAGTTTCCACACAATGAGAAATATTCCATAGACTTGAAACCTATGGACATCACATCTTCATTCAGCCCAGCTATCGACTTATCGTCTCTTATGAGAAACATTTGAAATATTCCTCTAGCCAACGCACACTCATTGGCCGCGAGGTTATGACATACATAATATGCCAAAAATTGTTGGAGTTGTGTACAGCTTTCTAACTGTGTTAGTCTTTTCACGATGGTATCGACAGTCCGAAGGAACTGAGCCATATCTTTGTAAGCTTGCGAGCGTTCCATCAGTACATTCTTGCTTGGGTTGTTGTTGTTGTTCTGATCGAGTTGGGCGAAGGTCGAAAAGGCAAAGGGAACGCTTTCGTTTTGCTCATTTTTCTGAAGTAATTCCACAACTATGATTGCTTGCTTTAGGAAAGCCAAACCGCTGAATTTCTGGGGATGGAACAAATTGATTCCCAAATTCATCATATCGTCAAAGCAAACAAGTTGCTTGGCGAGTCGTAAATAGTACATTGCCAGTATAAACTTCGGGTCACCTTTGGCGTCCTTACTGCTGCTGAGCCAATGCTCTGCTGCTTCGATTTCCGCCAGTACTATTTGGGGCGAGGTTTGGCTCATAAAATCCAACCCAAGAGTTTGAGTCACCATATCCTCCTCTTCATATAGAACCTCTCCTCCCAACCTAAGGGCAAACCCGATGAATTTTGCAATTCCAAGGATGTACGCACGTAACACAACGTTCACATACTGTGACTCCACATCCTCGGAAACAGTGTAGTCCTCCAGATGAATGCGATGGTTTACGAAGTTTGCATGCCCGACAAGCTTCTTCTCTTTGTAGTTTGAGAGAAGATCAAGCACATATCGGCAGCTTAACACCGTTACCAGAAGGGACAGGCCTTTCATCCACGTCATGCACAAGACTAGTACCTGGTCCATAAGAGCGGTGACTCGAGCAAGTGACTGGCCCTTCGAAGAGTCGAACTTAAGAACTTCATCACTAAGCTTAATCAATCCCGTGTCGAGTCGGGGATTCCCGATTTCAAGAGCTCGTGCACCCTCTAACATATTAAAGTCCGGTACTAGCACAACTTTGCCGGGCTCCATGGACAGAACCCCGTCGAAGAATCGGTCGGTCACATCAACATACTCCAATCCTTAGATGTTAGTATCGGTCCAATTATAGAGTGGACAAGAACATACCAGGCGTCATTTTGCCAAAGGGTGAATACTCCAGTCGCCTCAGTCTTTGAGTTAGTGGCTCTAGCATTCGCGTTCTGCGCTCCAGTACAGCGTCGCGCATCTATGCAACTTACAACTTAGAGCTTCTGTTGTGAGAACACGCTCTGTATAATTCAATCGAGACAATATCAATATCCGTGATGTGCGTGATGGGCTTGCTTTAAGAACTAAACACGCTCGAGGGTGAGTGATGCACCTGATAGACGACACCGTACTATAATGGCATTGCACGTGGTCTCAACACTCACAGTGAAGACATTTTAGTCCCGGGAAAATGCTCGGGGTTCTGGTGTCCGTTTCCACTTACGTGCCCTTTGAAATTTCCCAGTTGTTCTCCAAGTGGCGATGCGGCAGCCACTGAGATCGTCCTAACCTTTTATTTGCTTGTCCCATTTACCATGAGGATATGTGGTGTGCTTAAACATATCATGTGGGCCGCGCATCTAAATGTCTATGGGATTTCGTCGCTTCCTTCAAGGTCACGCCAACTACTTTCCATGGAATCAAGAGCGACTTCTTGCTGAGTTACGATGATATAATAATTGACTCTATCAACATGGCCGTTGAGCATTGCAGGGTGAACTAGTGGAGGCACCAGAGGCCTCACCGGAGTCACCAATGTCAACTCATGCCTGGTTGATTCTAGCTAGCTCCCACGCAACTTTTGCTGGATGGTATAGGGCCACGACTTCATCATTGAAAAAAGCCACGATTTCTTCGGTTGTAGTTATGACTTCCGTAGCATCTGTTGATCGTCTTGCAGCTATTTGCTTTGCTGACAACGCATAAATTCTCCAATGGTGTTTGGATGCTCCTCTAGCACTTGGCCGAGAAGATCTGTTCTCACACATACTTCGATGACAGTGAGATATCCGGACCATTGTCCACGGGCAAGGAATGGTAGCCACCGTTCATGGTCATGGCTTTGGCGAAGTTCCATAATACTTGATCGTCGTCATTTCCTGCTACTTTTTGGGAATGATGCGTGACAGGGTTAGCGGTCCCTCGCCAGGTTCCGCAAATGCCGTGGAATGAAGATCCTCGCAGCACATTGTTAACAGTGCACAAAGCTTCATTTGCGTCAGAAAGAATATTGGTTTTCATATCTTTGTATTCCGTTCAAGGGAGTTTTTGGGTGTTTCCGGAGGAGATTTTTTGAGCCTAAAGTAAGGCAGTTCAGTGCCTGTCAAAATCACGAGGACTTTTTGAAGAAGTGGTATTGGGAACAAGTGGTAATTCCAAAGCAGAAGCGTGATATCCGACTTTGCCAATTATTCCCCATCTTCCTGTGCTTAAAGATGATCGTTGCGGGGCTACCAAGCTCTCATGTTGCATTGTTTTCACTTGAGTATTTATTATTGCTTGGCTTTATTGTGCTTGTGAACTGGAAACGACACGCGACGGCCCTAAATGCATACACATTGCCAAAAGAGCGAATCAACTTATTCCAGCAGTTCCGTAGCTCAAGTTTGAATTGGGTCACTAGAAGCCCGGGTACTTTCCTTCGGTATTTGCAAACTCGCGGTTTGTCCGAAACACATTTATGATTCGACGAAAACTTCAGTCACCTACAGTATTTTTGCTTGAAAATTTGATCATTGTCGGTTTGTATGTGTCCAAAGCACATTTAGTAGAAGAATAAGGACAGAAGAATGAGGCAACTAGTACCGGGACAATATAACCCATGGATACAGCAACGTGGCCCACGTCCACCGCTGCAACTGCAAAAAAAATCGGGTATAAAAGAAGCCCGTTCCGCCCTAAATGTTGCAATCCCTGTGCCGCCATCACCACTTGAATTGATGAACCATATTTGCCTTACCATCTCCAGCTGTCAAACGGCCACAATACATGGAGGTCGATAGGTCCGAAATGTTGATTCTTTTCTTGGGATGGTTGCACCAGTCAATTTTCTATGGGCATCTCCTCAGTCTTGTTGAAATTTATGGGATCCAACTGGAAGCATGAGGTATATACCTTTTCATCTCATCTTGAATCTTATGTGGTTCATTTGTCCTTGAAAATATGTCAAGGAGCACGTATCAGTGCATAGATGATAATTTATCTCTTGTATCCTCTATTGGGGGTACAGTAAGACGAATTGATTAATTGATGGCTCTTTTTCATCTTTTTTTAGCATAGAAATAGATTTCATTCCTAAAACCATGGTAGAGTTTGGATTGGCGGTCATAGGCTAATCGAGGACCAATTCTTCAAGTGGCATGCTTTCTTTCGGTTCCCGATGTGAAGTAGCATACATACTCTTGGATTCAGGCTTTCACTTTCTTGTAAATGGTATTCGAAGGGTATACACACTTTACAGCACAGAGTTGTGCCATTGCTCCAGCTCCAATGAGAGCTCTGTATTCAGAGGTTTTAGTTCCAAACTCTCTCCTGAAACCAACAAATAACTCGAGATCTTTAACGATTAGAAAGGGCACACCTGATGTACATCCGAGAGACTAGCATGGGTGGTGTGCATTACATAGCGAGAAAATTGCTCTGAGCTGAGCGTTGTAACAAGATAATAGCCTGGAAGCTATGGATTTGTTGTTCAGACTACTAACGACCCCCCTCGCTTTTAAGTAGTAGGACCATCCGGGTTTCCGTGCCCGAGGTAGAATACACGGGCTCAAATGACTCAAGCTAGGGTGTAGCCATATCAGTCCGTCGGCTATTTCGAACACATAATACCAGAGATATCCACCTTGACTAACCATCGTCGAAGAAACGGTAAAAACCAGACCACTAAAGTGAAAAGTAAATTACTAACAACTTGGTTTAGTTGGAAATAACTGCTCAATTATAGTATCTAGCTGAGCTCGTTCACCCAAGCCATCCTCTTAAGCTAAACTTAGGAATGTTTCAATTATTTTTACGCCTCACGAATAAGCCTCACCTCTATGTCATGAAACAAATGAAGCGAGCTAGGATTGACTGCAATCCAGAAAAAGAGTAGCTTCCAAGAACGAAGGGTGAGCTCCATCCAAGCATCCCTGCATGGTTCTGATGTACGTTGACGTGCGTCGTCCCCTAGAATATTAGCCACTGTATGGACGAGCACCAAACATATCTGATGTACAATCCGTCCAAGTGCCCGCTGGTCCAAGTTAACCTGCCTCTGATTCTGTAGTTCAGGTAATACCACATTCCACTCATATGTCGGATTCTTTGGTAACTTCGAGTGCTTAAATAATTGATGATTCCTAAAATAAGGGAAATTACTCTGGGCTGCACTGGGATTACACGGAAAAATCGTGCCAAAGTGTTTTGGCACCTCAATAGGAGTTAAGCCACAAAGGGTTTAACTTTTTATGAAGGCGTCTGAGGCGGCTTTGGGGCGCCCATAGGCTATGGTTGGGCTTATACGAGAGACGCCTCGAAGATTAGTTATCGGCAGTAGGGGTGACCGTGTCACGTTCAGGGTTTCAGGCGAAACCACCTTGAACCGCACAACTCAGGGAAATTTGGTACCAGTGGGTAGCACAATACCCGTGGATAGTCTCGCAGCATAGCCCTGATACATGATTAGCTCTAGAATACCTGAGTCAAGGGTACCCAGTATGTAATACATACATACTAAGAACACTTATTTCTTGTTTGTGCTGGATCACATAACCAGTACACATAAACGAATTCTTTTTCTTTTTTTCGTTGTCTTGAAAAACCCGCAATTACTCTACATTCCGTGCATACCGTATTGATGTTCAAGGTGTGATCAAATGTCCAAATGGTTAATCTATTTACTTATATTTGTTACATTTTGTGAGCTAAAGAAATGGGTGGTTGGTGTAGTGGCTAGCATTAATGCCTTCCAAGCATTAGAGACGGGTTCGATTCCCGTACCACTCAATTTTTTTTTTGATTTCCCTCAAAACATGTATTATCCTTAGTCTGAGGCAAATACTTGCTTCAAACTTGGTCTTCTTCTACAGAAAAGCACCGGCACACCCAAAATTGTTGAATTCGGTAACTTCTTATTCTTAAGTTGTCTAGATATTGGATCTATTACAGACACTTCGCCAAACAAACAACTACTGATCAAAATGGAAGCTGCGCGCAGGCTAGACAGACACTGATTCTCCTGCATGTGTTTTCTTTGTTTACATCCACGCCTAAGGTATCCCATCTCCTCAAAAGTCACCACATAAAGTAGCCATGGTAACAAGTAAACCGTCCCTCAAAGTCATATCAAAATATGAATCATTTCTGGATATTCAACATGCCATGGCTTACATATTTTCCGACGCTCAAGCAACCCTATCAGGCCATAGGAAGCTCAACAAGTTATTGAGAAGTGTCCAGATCAGAGCCATCGAATTGGACTTCGAAGAGCTGTTCAACTTTCAAATGACGAAGCTTATTGCTAGAATTCTTGCGTCTAAAAAAGGCTCACCCTCTGCCGATCGCATAGCCAAGTTCTGTTCCGTGTTTGTTGCCACCCTTGTTAAAGAAGAGGCTGAAGAGCCCACGCCCAGGAAAAACGAATCAATTTCGGACGATGATGACGAATCTCTAGAAAGTGTCTCGGCAGAGTTTGTTGATTACTTGATTCGCTTTTTACTTCGCGGCATAGAGTCCAAATTTAAAGATGTCAGGTACCGTGTGGTTCAATTGCTTGCGTACTTGGTGAACTACATCACAGAGATTGATGAACAGTTGTTCACAGCTCTCCGCTATTCTTTAAACCGCAGGCTTCATGACAGGGAGTCGATTGTGAGGATACAGGCAGTAGTGGCCGTATCCAGGTTCCAGTATTTCAATGAGGCTAGTGATAAGAATCCAGCTAGCTCCGCCTTGATGAAGGCTCTTCAAAATGACGAATCGCCAGAGGTTCGGAGGGCCGCTTTACTAAACCTAGTCAAATCAAAATTTACCATACTGAGTTTACTAAAGCGCGGTCGTGATGTCAATTCCATTAATAGACGATTGGTCTTTTCTCGTATCTCAAGGGAAATTCCCTCGTTGTCGGATATTGACGTGAAATTGAGGGAAGACTTGTTGAGGTGGGGCTTGAATGATCGTGATGAGAGTGTCAAGTCCGCTGCAGTGTCCATGCTCACAAAATCTTGGCTACCACAATCACATGATGATATTCTAGAGCTCCTAGAAAACCTACAAGTGGTAGGAAGCGAGCTGGCATTTTTGGTCATGGACATCCTTTTTGAACAGAAGAATGAAGGAGTTAACACAATTGAAATACCCTTTTCTTTTTGGAAAGAGCTTACGGTTGAAAAAGCATTTTATGCCAGAACATATTTCGACTTCTGCCTCAAACACAGCCTTCACGATGCCATGGATAAAAATGTACCCGAATTAACCAAGCTTTCTTTCTTAGCACTGGAGTACTTCAAATTGAGGGAGACAATGTTGAAACAGAACGAAAAGTTGGTCGATGAGTTTAAGGAGCATGCTTTGAAACTCGAGAGGTTCGATCGCTTGATTCAAACGGGAAGTGGAGAATTAAGAGAACTCAAGCGCAAAATTGAAAAGGATTACGCCTACCTTTCTCAACTCAAGCAGCACTTGGAGGACACAAACTTAAAGTTAAAAGCGAAGACCGAGATGCTAGTCTCGGTTAAATCTAAGCGGGGCTCTGCATCCCTTTCCGCAAATGAAAAAGCCCAAAAAATCAGCGAGTTGAACTTGGAAGTGAAAGACTTGAAATTCGAAATTGAAAAGGCCACCGATTCGATTGAAGCCTACGAAGGTTCCATTGGTGATTTGACTGATAAGCTCAAAGACGTTGAAAAAGCTCAAACTCATAGAATGAATGAGCGTGAGAGATACATTGAGGACAGTGCTGATCTTGAGGAGCGATACTCGCCCTTTGGGGATCAATTGAGGGACTTAGAATTTGTCATAGAGCAACTTTTATCTGTGATAAGTAGGTGTGATTACGCGGATGTTGCTGGTACAAGAAGACTCATGCCAATTATAACCAACGCCATGAGGGGCAGCAATTTGACAAGTGTCATCATTGCTCTTTGTGTCAAGATTTTAAGAAAAGCATCCATTGATGAGAGATACTTTTCCCAATTATGCACTGAAATAATAACAGATATCAGAGATTCCTCTCTTGATGAGAATGAAGAAACGTTCGTTTCGGCTGCATCACTATTTAATAGTGACGAAGAGCCCAAAGAGGGCGAATATTATGATTCCAAACAGAGTGACAGCGAAGAGAGTACGAATGGTGTGGCTAAGAAAAGAAAAGTAGCACCATCGCAACCTCCTGACAATTTATTTATTCAATGCTTGACGATTCTTCAGCATTATTTAGAAATAGCCGAGGATACCAGCTCCAACAGCTATCAACTCGATACCCTCATAGATACATTGATCCGGCCAGCTCTCACCAACACGACCAATGGACAAATTCGGTTCTTGGGCTACAAAACGCTCGGATTGTTTACTCTCATAGACAAAGGATTGGGTGCGTCTAACCTAAAGTTTTTTGGTATGAGTGCTTCGAAAGCAAATGATGAGGATCTTAAAATTCTTTGCATGAAAATCATATTCGATATCTTGTCTACACATGGAGTGAGCGTTCTTAATATGGAAGGTGATGATGCTGTGGATTCCCTATCATTGGCTAGATTATTTTACAGTCTATTGAAAGCATTTCATATGCCTAGATTACAGGCTGTCGTCGCAGAAGGACTATGCAAGCTCTTTTTAGCTGATCTTCTAGTCGGATTTGGCGATGATGAAAATGATAAAGGCCGGGAGGTTCTGCAGGAGACAATGCTTCTAGAAATGTTGGTTTTGTCATACTTCAATCCTGCGAATTCAGGCAACCAAGATCTCAAGCAGACCTTAGCATTTTGCATTCCCGTTTACTGCTTTAGTCATGAATCGCATCAGGTCAAACTCAGCAACGTCAGTGGCGATTGTTTTTACCGACTCTTCAGGTCAGGAAGTGAGTTCGGCGATAACAAGAACCTCCCCTCACCTACAAATGTACTCCAGCAACTCATTTACTGGGGCGACCCAAACAGTGTTGCGAACATTTCACCGAAAAGTGCTAAGAGAAGCATGTCTCACTTATGGCAAGCCATGAAATTGCTACAAATCGTGGAGCAGGATTCGCCTAAAAACGTGAAAAAATGCATTTTGGTTAATTTGAATAAATTATCCTTATCCGAAGAGTTGGGATCTCAGGTTCTTTCAGGATTGAAAAATGCCATCGATGATACAAAGCAATTGGTTTCCAACAACCAAGATAAACCCGAATTTGTTCTCGATGCAGCGGCGGAAAAAGGTCTCGACAAATTCAGACTACACGTGGAAGAATTGTTGAAGAAAGCTACAGAACAGGAAGAACGAGAGGAAGATGAGCTTCTGTTCGTCCTGGCCCGAGTCGCAGAACACCCTGTGTCCAGATCCATGAGCTATGTTGCCATCAAAACAGAAGATCCTGATGGACCTGTTTCACCAGAAGAAGGGCTGCAAAGGGCACTGGGGAGCACAAAAGAACCGGGAGCCCCAAAGAAACGCGAAAGCCCGCATGTTACTTCGGATTTGGCTGCGATAGACAAGTTGCTTGAGGAGGAAGAGGATGTGGACTACAACATAGATATTGATATGGCTTAAACCATAGAAAGGCCTTGTGAAGTCCCATATATTTTACATATCAATAATTTTAAAGTGAAGCGTTTATGTGACATGCAACTTATTATCAAACAATTGTATCCGCAGGCGCTTGATGGACAGAGTTTACATGGCACGTGACAAAAATGTGTTATACGACAGATTATACGAGGGGACTTTGCTGGAATGCGGGTACGGTATGTGAACGCCTAGGCGCGTAAACGAGTGTACGAAACTTTTTGCATTAATTTCACTTAAATATCGACGCGCCGTGTCGGACGCTACAAAATTCTCAAGTTTCAACAACTCATAAACTACTTGCGAGAAATCTCAACATGTCTACCGTCAAATTAGCAGAGAAGGATTACAAAAGGGACCGGGATTTTGCCAAGGCCATGCACGGTGAATCTTTCAAGAAGTCCGGACTCGGTGCCCTTTTGTCCAAGTCGGGTGATGCCTCTGATGTCGCCAACAGCGGGTACTTCAAACACTGGGATGGAGGTGTGACCGCTGATGATGAAGACAAGAGATTAGGCGACTACTCGCAGTTGACTGCTCACTACTACAACTTAGTGACCGACTTTTACGAGTACGGCTGGGGTTCCTCATTCCACTTCTCCCGCTACTACAAAGGTGAGGCTTTCAGGCAAGCCACAGCCAGACACGAGCACTACTTGGCTTACAAGATGAACATCAACGAAAACATGAAAGTCTTGGATGTTGGATGTGGTGTCGGAGGCCCAGGTAGAGAAATCTGCAGATTCACTGATTGCACCATTGTTGGATTGAACAACAATGACTATCAGATCGAAAGAGCTAACCACTACGCTCAGAAATACAAATTGGACCATAAGTTGTCTTACGTTAAGGGAGACTTCATGCAGATGGACTTTGAGCCTGAATCCTTCGATGCCGTGTACGCCATTGAGGCAACCGTTCATGCACCTGTTTTGGAGGGCGTATACTCTGAAATCTATAAGGTTTTGAAGCCGGGTGGAGTCTTTGGTGTTTATGAATGGGTCATGACTGATGCTTACGATGAAAATAACAAGGAACACAGAAAGATCGCCTACGGTATTGAGGTGGGTGATGGTATTCCCAAGATGTACTCGAGGAAGGTTGCTGAACAGGCCTTGAAGAATGTCGGCTTCGAAATCGAGTATGAGAGGGACTTGGCCGATGTCGATGATGAGATTCCATGGTACTACCCATTGTCGGGTGAATTTAAACATGTACAAACCTTATCTGACTACTTCACCATCTTCAGAACCTCGCGCATCGGAAGAATGATCACTACGGAGATGGTGGGTTTGATGGAAAAGATCGGCTTCGCTCCCAAGGGATCCAAGCAGGTCACTGGGGCTCTAGAGGATGCTGCAGTAAACTTGGTCGCTGGTGCTAAACAAAAACTTTTCACCCCCATGATGTTGTACATCGTCAGAAAGCCATTAGATGCTAAGTAGGGTTAATACGTGGAATGTTTATTTAACCGTAAAGATCAAGATTCTGTTGTACACAACTTGCAAACCGCGGCATTCTCTTAAAAGCATTTTTTTCATTGCTTGATTATGCCAGAACATGTTAGCCAAAATAAAGGCAAAAATTTTGACTCCTGCGTGATTCGAACACGCGCATCTTACGATAACAGAACTTGAGTCTGCCGCCTTAGACCGCTCGGCCAAAGAGCCTTTTCTGAGATTTCGGTATTTTAAACATAATCAATCATACAAACAAAAAATTCATTCTCAGACACGTCAGATGTACGAATTTGACAGTTTGTTTTTAAGGTTTAAAATCCTTATCCTGATAAAAGGATCTGTACAGTACTTGCGGATAAAATATATGCGAATAGAAGACAAGATATGCGGAACACCCTTCGGCGAGGAGGTATGATGAGCGCATATGAATCTGGTTGAGACTATAAACAGGGTTATCCAGAAAAGTATAAAGCCAATGCTGAATTCTCAAATTGAAAGAGCAAAAGCTTCTTTGATTAATAGGAGACTCCATCATCTTCAAATTCTAAAAGGAGCCCTGTTACCTGAAGTCGTCTTTTTCATTCCTTTAGGTTCATAAAGGATATGTATCTACTCAGTATTTATACAAATAATCACTTCCAGCCCCCATATCAGTGGAGACATAAAAGCTGAAATTTTATGGGAACAAAGTAAACCATATCCCACTAATTTATTATGCGATAAGAGTCGCTGGATCTCAGGTATGAGGGAAGGCAAGCTTCACCGTACCAAAAACGCGCCTGGATGCGAGACATTTGTAGGTTAATTTTTGGCCATATTGATTTGATATCTTTTAGTTCTTTTCTTATGCTGAAATTGTCAGACCCACAATGGTTAATGTGCTACTCATGGGAATGGCTTACATTCGAGGTCAAGACTTGGGACCACTAGTTGGAGCTTACAGGATTTAAGCTCTGGGCTACATCGGATGCCCCCCTCAAGGCCGCTATAGATGCGACCTTCGGGAAGATTTGCCCGATTGGGATCTTTTTATGAGTTAAAGTACCAACTGTGACGTGGTCTTGGCTAGTTTCTGTGTAAATGTGGATGATCCCCTTTTGTTTCACAGATCATCAACGAATACATCTTTTCTAAGCACTAGACGTTACTAAAGATTCTAACTAAACCAACACCCAATCCATTCCCTACCCCAGTACAGCAGATATTTCAGGGCCATTCACCCCTTTTTTTCTAGATTGTTCATGCATATCAAGACAGTTTTTCTTGCTCCATTGAGTATGGCAGCATCAAGGTTCAAGTTCATGTGCAGAAAAATTTGATAGTTACGGTAGGAATTAAGTGCCATAGCATATTCTACTCACCAGAGGGACATTTCTGTTTATTATGAGGTGCGTACACGCGGCGGTCTCCCTACGTGAGAAGTTTTTCATAGTTCGAAACAATAGGAATTAATAGGTGATGGTGGAGTTGAGTTTGTTGAGTGATAGCATCTAAGCTCTGAAATTGTGGCAACCGAAATTTAACGTTGAACATTGTTCTGGAGACGATATACTTTTAATTGTGCGCATAGAAATAAGCTTAAAATTGTGCGCAAAGAATAAGCTTAAAAACTCACAGCTTTGCGGATTACTGACAAAAAGGTAAAAGAAAATCTAGCGCCAAAAATACAACCCGAACAAAAATTCCAGTTTTTCTTGAATCAAAAATTCGGGGTGCTTAATGCAAGACCAACTCGAGATGTCGAATTGTTTACAAGTGTAACGGCTTTTTCAAGCGTAACGGCTTCTGTATGCGAGACGATTTCTGTGCGTGATGGTTAATTGCTCCGGGGCCTTTTTAAGACCTATTACGTCATAGCGAGCACTGCGATAGCAAAATTATAATAGCAAGCGCCCGTTGGCGCCGCGGAAAACATAGACTTCTTTACCCCATAATATCGTTAAGAATGACAATAAACAATCCTGGTCTCGAAGGATACAATGTGGCACGTGGCATGTGGTTAGAGTTTTACAACTCGAGTCACAAGACATTCGTTGCCAAAAAGAAGTGCGCAGGATGCTACAACGATGATCGTTTTGTAGTGTGGGCAGTGTCGGTCGCTGCCCAGGCAATTGTGGATGGTGCAAGATTGTACCCTGAGTTCGTGCCCTTGATTGCTCCTGCAATTGAGTGTTTCTCTAAGTACAAGAACAGTCAGCTCAAGGGCTTTTCTGCTGCAGAAAACGGAGGAAGCGACAGCGACATTTACTACGATGACGATGCTCAGGTTGCTAGTGCCATGATTACAGCATACGAGGTTACTGGTGAAAAGAAGTATTTAGACATGAGCCGAGAGTTGGTGAGGTTCTTGATGGGTGGATGGGACGAAGGTATTGGGGGCGTGAAGTGGCACGTAAGCAAAACATACGTGAATGCTTGCACAACTGCCGAAGTTGCCAAGGCTTGCTTGCAAATCTCCAAGTTTTTGCCTGAAGAGTCTCAATTTTACATTGATTTTGCTGCGAAATGTATTGACTGGCAAATCAAAACTCTCCAAGATCCCAAAGATAAGTGTATTAAAGATGGAATACAGCCTGGAGACATGAAGGTTGACGAGGTCAAGCTCACTTACAACACTGGAACCACTTTGTCCGCTGCAGCCCACTTGTATAAGATCACAAAAGACAAGAAGTGGAAAGACATGGCAGAGGATTTGGCCAAGGCTGCAATCGATAGAAATTCTCCATTTTATGATCGCGACTACGGCGACGAACAAAGATACTGGCGTGACCCTTCGTACTGGACGCAGCTCATAATAGAGGGGTTGGCGGATTACTTGCTATATGTGGATGGAGATGTACCAGGAGATTTGGCTCACAAGATTGCCGAAGAGATAGAACGGCATTTGAAGATATTTTACAAATATTCCAAGGACCCAAAGGATCGCTTGTTTATCCAATCTTTCGAACCAAATCGTACCTTTGAGGAAATTTACGAAAAGGAATACAAAAAGGAATTTGGCGGGAAGAAGCGCAACGAGATGTTGAAAGATGATAAGGATGGGGACGGAAAGCCACAAAAGTGTTTGATGGGTCTCGGAAGTGCGGCTAGAGTGTTCTTTCAGGGTGCAAGAGTGTGCCCCAAGATCGAATGAGCTCTTCCACCTGCTATAATCATTGACAGAATGCTGTACAATTAGTAATTATACTATTATACTTTGAAATGAGGCGCCCCGAATGCAGAGCTTGTAGGTAAGGCAAATGCTTCTCTTTCAACAACGGCAATCTCGTTGTCTCCCCAGTCACCCACCTTTAAAATCGGGCGATACTTCTGGGTGAGCCAAAACGGAACGCTCAGCTTGCCTTCTGCGCCCGAATATTCGGCTTCCTTTTCTGCCCTTCTAATCAGAGCTTGTTTCATCTCCCGCTCAACGAAATTTTCTTCCCCTCCTTTTAGAATGCCGGTTTCTTCAACTTCACGGATGCTTAAACCATCGTTGTTTCTCTTTTTGGATTTGCTGAGGTAGTTCTTAGCGACCTCAAAATTAAGGCTCAAGTCAAAAAACGATACCCATTGACTGCCAAAGATCCAGACTTTAGTTCCTTGGGTGAACATTCCTTGAGGACGTTGCTCTAACTTTAAGAATTGAAGAGGCATCACTTCACTATTAAGTTGGGACCAAGAGCTCAATAGGCCGCCTTCTGATTCTTCTGTATTGAACTCGAGCAATTTGTTCTCCTCTGAGAGAACTAATAGAGTGTCGTTCTCAGTGAACTCAATTAAATGCACATTTTCGGATAGAGTGGCTAACGTCCGAGGCGAGAAAGTCACTTCGAGGGGTAATAATTCAACAGAGTTGTTGAACCTCAAAACTGCTAACTTACTGGAGTCCTTTGAGAGGGCAATGTAACGAATGCTGTCGCAGTAGTCGATACCAGCCCTTGAGTCCTTCCCAAAGGTAGCCTCAGACTCGATTTCATCCTCCAACTCGATCGATTCGGCACTAACAACGACGAACTTGTAGATCTCGTCTTGTGGAGTTTGTATAATGAGCTTGTTATCGTTGTAGAAAAACACGCTTTTGGCCCCACTGACCACAGAATCAAAGGCAGCATCTCTAATTTTTCTCACTTTATACTTTGATTCCAAATCTTCTAAAATAAACACCTTTACAGAGTTTATAGTGGACACAGCCAAGATGGGTTGCGCATTGAAGAGTCCGCTGATATCAATAGAAGTGATGTTGTCTTCATCTGCAAGGGATAGCTTGGCGACCAATTTGTGTTTGTCATCCTGGAGACGCCAAATTTTTACCATCTGATCTTGGTATAATGCAACTAGGTTAAAAAGAGGGTTAAATCTGATATTGGAAAGCTGTTGGTCCATAAGAATCTTTTTGTAAGGTCCCTCAAGAAAATTTTCCACGGACTGCACTATAATAGACCTCTCAACACCGCCGGACACCAAGAAATTGTACGCTTTACTTTCGAACAATGAAAGCGACCTGACGTCATTCAGATGTAATAGTCTGTTGAAGTTGTGAATCCATTTGGAGTTTTTCTTCGTTCTGTTCTCCAACCAGGAGAACTGATGAATCTTTCTGTCTATACCTGCGGAAAAGACTTTTTCTTCAGAGGCATCCTTAGTGAGAGTCAAGACATCTGCGTCATGGACAGAATATGTTTGTATGAGCGAAGAGGTCTTAATGTCCCAAAACTTGACTGATCCAGTCGAGTCTCCGGTGACAAATTGTTGTTTAGAAGGCAAGGCCACAATCGACCAGACCAATGTCGACTCGGTCTTCAGTTTATCCACCCTCATGGAGCTGACAAGTTGTCCTTTGTTGTCACCGTTCACAGACCAACAACGCACTCTACCATCGGAACAACCGCCAATCACCATGTTGTCATCGTACCAGCGTATTCCCAAGACTCTCTGGTCCTGTCTCTGGCAAATAAACTCAAAATCCATAACGCCACTTCCACCAGATATATTGATAACAACAACGCTCCCATCATCACAACCGACTGCTAATCGTGTGCCAGCAGTATTGGCGTCTATGCACCAAGCCACACCCGCGTTGCAGTTCAAATTTGTCATAGGTCTGCAAGTCTTCAAGTCCCACTCTGTGATGTAGGTAGAGCCTCCAATGGAAAAAAGACGGGGATTTTCGCCCTTTGCATGGGCCCACACCAAGCCTTCAATGGCACGCCCACGAGCTCCCGGTAGAGTCAATTCGTGAAGCCAGCTGTACCTGGGGTTCCAGATCTCGATATCACCGTTGGATCTTCCGACAGCGAAGCGCAAACCGGGTGGGGCAATCTTGGATGCATCGCTAGCATGAGAAAATGCCAGTGCTGTTATAGTATGTGGAGTGTAGTCCACAAATCGGCACCGGTGGATATCCATGGTTGATTACTGGATTACTGAAAGAGATGAGTTTTTTCAGGTGCAGGTGATGGGCGAGAAACATCGCGAGTTCATATGTACTGGTGCGGCGCGATGCCCTGGTTCTCTTTGCACCTCTTGGGGTATATTGTTTTCTATTTAAATTGTTAAGGAAAGGCATCTTCATCTTACTAGACTGCAATTACCAACAAAAGCGTAAATGAGGGGACAGGCGGAGCAGGTGCAGTTTAAACAATTTTAGCCACTTGATAATCACTTGGGCAGGCGAAGCCGGGTTAAATTCAAAAGCTAAATCGACACAATACTGCACCCTAAGCAAAGTGTTGGCCTGCAACACTTGGGAAAAAGCTATTCCAAAACTTAAACAAAACCAACAAAGCTATTCAAGAGTGTCAATAAGCGTATGAACCACTTATTTTCACTGGTGTTAATCACCATGTTGATAAGTAGCTCCTTCAGCTCCTTCTCCCCTAGCTGCTTCTTGACAATTGTTCTTTGCACCTTAACATTCTTGTTTAAAAACCAAACAAAGAACAAGATAGTAAGTAAGCTTATTGCGAGGTTTTTCAAGAAAAGCAATGCTTTCCACCCTACTACTTTCACTAGATGCACGACTCTTCTTTTGAGAAAGTCTCGGTGATCCCCATCCTCGCTGCTTCTTCGGGAATTCTGGAAAGAGTAAGCTCCATTATTTCGATCAGCGATGTCTTTGCTGAGTTTACTAATGAGCAGATTGATTTGGCTTTGCCAAGCACGGAATTCCTCCGAGTTTTGCGAACCATGAACTTCTAGGGCAGTACCTTTTGCTACTTGTTGTCTCTGACTCAACAATTCGCTCATGGAAAGCTGAGTGTTTCTCCTCGAATGCAGATATATTTGCTCCAAGTTGTTCTTATGCTGCTGGTTGGTAACCAGCGACGTGTAGTTACTCTGCAATGGCCACGGCGTCCCAGTGGAATACCTGTCAGACTGATCGACATTGGAAAATACCAGTGGAGCAGATTGGTACCTGGAGAAGTTTCCAGTAGGACCCTGGGCAGTTTGGTAGTCGTCAGCAAAGCTCACATCTTTAATTTGATCCCACAAATACTCCAACTCACTAAGCAACTCCCTCGATTCAACTGTTCCCCTAGCGTATACTCTCATTGTCTCTATAAGGTACAGAACATAATTGCGCTTAGCCTCTGTTTTGGAGAGACCTTCCTCTCGCTTCCAAGCGTCCCACTTTTTTTTGGCCCCCTCATCTTCCAAGGTTAACCCGCTCGGTCTGAGCATAATCCCCTCCACATTCCCCTCGGTGGCTTGCTTATATAGCCCGTATAATTTGATTCTGTTTTCTGCAGGTGGTCGGGGTAACAGCCCGTGGTTTGATCGAGAAGATAATGCTTTGATTGTGGTTATTGCCTTCACAAAAACCCTGTCTTTCTATGTTAGTTCGATTGTTCACAATGCACATCTAACTTAGAGAGCGCCACCTTTATTACCTAAATGATGTAGTTCCTGGATGATGTGGATTAAGTCGCTACATACCGATCGAGTCCGACATTTGTGATGTATATGATGCTTGAAAAGGGTCCGTTGTTTGAAGTATGGAAGTGTTGATCCTGGAGCGTTTACTCACGTGAGTTGGGTTCACCTCGGCAGAACGTGATATGCGCTGTGGGGCGAAACATCGGTGCCTCTGCATGTCTTCGCAGTGCTCAGAGAATAATGTTGTGTCGAACACACCTTGGTGCTGGTCAGTTTCAGGTTCGTTTCCAGCGACCTAGATTACATTGAGCCGCTGCGGCGAAGTATCGTTAACGCACACAGCATACGCGGCTAACACTCTACGGTCATAATAACTCAGTCGTAAAACGATATTAAACCCCTATTTATAAAAAGCTTAGTTCTCTGGAACGTCGATCTCACCAGCATTGATGGCCTCAATGATGTCGTGTGGGTTCTTTCTGTCAACACGGCATCCAACAGATTGAGCAGTACCCAAAATCTCCTTTGTGACGGAAGCCAAATTCTTACCAAAAGATTTACCTTTCATTTGTCTGGCAATTTCAATGATCTCTTCAAAAGCAATGTTACCGGAGTGCTTGACGTTCTTCTCCTTCTTTCTATCTCTAGGTGGCTCCTTCAAGGCGGTGATGACAAGAGAGGATGCAGATGGGACAACAGAAGCAGCAGCTTGTCTGTTTTGAATTCTCAATTGGACGGTGACCTTAATACCCTTGAAGTCCTTGGTGGCCTTGGCGATGTCTTCACCGACCTTCTTTGGGGACAAACCCAAAGGACCAATCTTGGGAGCCAATGCAGAAGAAGCACCGATTTCACCACCGACTGCTCTCAAGTAGAGGTATTGAACTTCAGTTGGGTCGAACTTTGGAGGCATTTTAGATATGTTCTTTTGGTGTAGAAGAGGGCTCGGTGAACGGAAAAATTTTTTTAGTTAGTGGTGCGCGAGGCAGATTTCTCAGTCACGTGCCTAAAGTAGTCCCTCGGACGATTTGGACTGGGGTTTCGTCTCCGCAAGCCGCGCCGTAACACCAGCGCGGAGTTTAGGGCTGGAGCCCTAGGATATTGGGTGCAAAGATTTACAACTCCAGGTCAAGGAGCACGTCGCATGTAAACAGATAGAGAAAGATGATTTTAATAGATCACACATAATTGCATGTTTCTATAAGGTTCAGTAGCAGACCATGGGAGGATTTATGCGGTCGAAACCTACAGTAGCACAGAGATGTAGCATTGAGAGTTGCATATATGGTGGGTGCACTTTTCTGATCTCAAAGAGTACCACCAGGTATATCGTCCCCGATACGCATGTTCTCCATGGCATCACTGTCTACCATTGCACGCTCGCGTAGCATTATGGCGGGATTTTTACCTAGTTCCTGAAGCTCCTTGAATATGATCACCGGTTTCTCCGTGAGCTTCAAGATCCTTTCTTTATCGCCGTAACACACAACTAGCACATACTTAGACCACTTTTCCCTCGGAATATGATGCCGCTTCATTGCATGCTGCAAAACCTTTAAGCAGGTATCTTCTGATGAAGCTTTGAGTTGTTTCAATGGCTGTCCACTAGCAGAGGATCCCACACTTGAACTTCCGGAACTAGTAACCAACAGGCTAGTAGAGAATTTGTTTTTCAAAGGTAAATTCAGCCCTCCCAGCTGTGGGATTGGTTGCTGTGTAGCCCTAGCTCCTATGTATTCAGAGGGTTCCTCTATGGGGCTCGGTGACATCTTTGCATCCACGAGGCGTGGTTTCGACAAGAACCGAGCAGTTGATGTCGTCTTTACGTCAGCAACTTTCCCTACACCCATCGAAAGAACTGAGCCAGAAGAGAAGCGCTTCGAATGAGTGGGGCTAGAACCTGGCTTATATTTTTGAAGGGAAGGATTAGAAGACGACTTTTGGACCGGGGTCACCGAATTTTGAGCAAAAGTGCTGTGTACAGAGGGAGAATAGTTTCCTGGTAAGATGCCTGGCGAAGTAATTGACCCAGAGATCTTAGGCGAGAGTGCAGGATGAACCAAAGTTGCAGCAGCGGAGCCTCCATGAGAGGCAGACGCGGGCACCACCTCACTGTCAGAATTCAGTAAAGACGATGCAGAAAAGACGGAGTTGGTAGAATGCGTAGGCAGTGACACGGACACACCAGGGTCCAAAGTGGGTGTAGGAAGCGGCTTTGTCTCGTGGATGAGCCGGATCAAAGGGATGAGATCCGTTTTGAGTTTCGTGAAATTCTCATTGAGCTTATCAATGTCTATCGTGTCGTCAGAGACCTTCCTCGTAGTGTTACTGAGATCCTGCATCAATACCAGGCAAACCTTAAGAGCCTCCATAGACACGTAGTTTGTGTTGATGTTGACGGAATTGAGACGGAGGAAGCTCTCGTCTATGGGATTGCTTGCCTCTCTGCTGTATTGTGACGTGATGAGATCATTGATGCATTGTTTGATCTTAAGCCTTACGGCAAGCTGAGTGATGCCTAATTCGCGAAGATGTGCCGTAGTGATAAATGGCAAAAGAGAGCCGTCAATATTGTTTCCGATGAACGAGGAGGTAACGTCTTCGTTTATCTTCCTCAGGAGGAAATGCGACACCTGCGCTGGATCCCAGTTCATAAACGACTCGGACATAAGGAAAGGAAAATGGGGGTTGAAAGAGAGAGTGTGTGTAAAGATGGGCCTAGCGTTGCCACCGAGGTCTGCTTGAAGGAAGGAGCTTATATTTAATGTTACGTGCGGTGGCATCTTACTGGAAGCGACTCCATTGCTCCTGCACCGAGGTATGCAGGCGGTGTGGGTTGATTCTCCAAGCAACGCCAAGATCAACCAAGCCTCATGAAATGTAAAAACTGCCCTTACAAAAAACTTTTCACCACAATTGATTCCTTTCCCTTCACCTCAAAATATTTGTATTGATATCTACGTAGGCGGTGGTAGTACCCGGTTATTTGTTCTTATGCAGCGAAGTGAAATAACATGGCGCTCGGGGCCGTCGCGACGTTCACTGCTCGACTGGCGCAGATCCGCAAACAGTATATACGTACCTGTCACGCCTCGCCTTTCTACGCACTACTACATTCTGCACAGCCAAAATATGTTAAGACAGGCACTCGCGGTGGCAATCTTTACTTCCCTAGTATACTTGCTTTTGAATATCATGATCGAAGAAAAAGACAACAACCCCCTTGTGAACATTGGCGGCAAGCAAGTCCCACTTAAGGACATCAACAAACCGCATAACGTCGTCATTGGCGGCGTGGACAAGCCCATTCCCTCGTTGGACGACTTTCCTCCCTTGGAGCCCACGGAGCCAG
>WFIV01000067.1:526-22263 GCA_009756565.1 Metschnikowia sp. UWOPS 03-167b3 | reverse complement strand
TTTTTTTTTTTTTTTGATTGGTGTAAAACTTCCTCTGTCGTCCAACAAACTGGCCAACCTGTGACATAACCCCTGACTCCCTGTTCACAACACTTGTGGCAGCAGATACCCAAGCCGTTAAACAATGCACAATGCCACTTACACTCAAAGACGAAAGTGTCCTAGGCCTTCATAAGCGGCCGCAATCGTGACCGGTGACACGTTGAATCATGTCTACTTTAACCATGCTCACTGTTTTCTTTTATTGTAGATAAGAGGCGGACAAACGTAAAATGCCTTCACTCAGCCCATATACGGGCTGGCCTATTTTTAACACTCAAGATCGAATCGCGAAAACTGTGCACGCGTTCGCGCTAGAGCAACGAGTCTTCACAAACCTACGTGCTTTGTTCCCATCACAAACTAACATGTTTCTTCCTGCCAAATTGCTACGGTACTCAATTTACTCGGTGGTGGCCTTAGCAACCATTCTTGTTTGTTTGTTGATGGCCAATAGGAAGAGGTTGATTCACATGGATGATATTCTTCCTCCTAGCTTGATGCCCGCGTACTTCCAGCCTCCATCTGACTCGTATATAGTGGACATCGCTATAGGAACTTGCAATCTCTTCAACAAAAAAAGTTCCACTTGTGGTATTCCCAAGTCCTCATATGGGCTTTACGGCGATGTTGACGGCAACGGTGGCTGGTCGAGGGTTGAGAAAGACTTGATGTTGGGGTCCCACTGGACCGCCAAATCTTACTTGAATATAAAGAAGATCTCATCCGAATATTACGAGCGAAATAGGGACAAGGTGATTGTGGATGTGACGGTGGCAAATTCCAAAGAAGACTGTGCCATCAAGGGTAACAAAAAATGTTATCCGAAGTCCATCATTACCGAATTAAACATGAAGCACAGCTTTGACGAAAATGACCTCACAGCCTTGAAAGAACTAAATAAATATGAGCCTGTGAAACTTAACAACGAAATTTATCAAGACGAGAATGAGCCCAAAAAGAAACAGAGCGGTGAAGATAAGGAAAAAGAAGCCGCACGTGAAAAGGAACCTACTAACAATGCAAGTTCGGTAGATCGATCTGCGAAGGATGAACTGTCAAATAATGAGATAGCACTGGGAGATGATGACACCTTCAAAAAACATCCAATTACTCTAAGACGTCGTAAAGTGGAAAACTCTCACCACGATCTTGTCAACTACATGAGAATTCCACCCGAGAAAGAAATCAAAGAATCTGGATGGGTCAAGAAGGATGCAAGTATATGGGTTAAATACGGAGAAGCAAATGATAATGCAGTTAGCGGAATTGATATCCTATTTGGCGCTGATGCACTTGATCCAAGACCCAATTGGAATATCCTAAAGCACCCACTCGAGAACCTGGGGTTCAAGGCAAATATGTACCCCCGGCTTACCATACGCAGAGGTCCAAAAGTCGACTATTCGAGCAAAACGTATACGCCTGCTTTAAAGTTCCGCAGTGACGGAAAATTCAAGGTATTACAGGTTGCCGACCTTCATTTCTCTACAGGCCCAGGAGAATGCAGAGATCCTGTCCCTGAAAGCACTGCAAATGGGTGCCAGGCAGACCCCCGTACACTTAATTTTATCAACCGAGTGTTAGATATCGAAGCCCCAGATTTTGTTGTCATGACAGGAGATCAAATTTTTGGAGCAGCAGCACCTGATCCAGAAACTGCTTTATTTAAAGCTGTAAGTCCTTTCATTGCTCGAAAAATTCCTTATGCAATCACTTTGGGCAATCATGATGACGAAAGTATACTTTCACGGGAGCAAGTCATGAAGTTAGCGAGCTCACTTCCATACCTGGTGGCAGTGGTTGGACCAGAAGGCGTTGATGGCTTCGGAAACTACGCAGTAGTGGTGGGTCAGCTCGAAGGTCGCCAGCACTCCGCAGTTTTTTACTTCATGGATAGTCACAGCCGCACGAAAAACCCAAAAGTCAATCCCGGGTATGACTGGTTCAAGGAATCGCAGGTCGAATGGCTTGGGCTTCAGTCAGTAGCTCTTATCGATCAAGCTCGAGACAAGAAATTCATGAGCATGGCATTTTTTCATATTCCACTCCCTGAGTATAGGAATAGAGGCCAGCCAATGGTGGGCCAAAGTCCCGAAGGCGTCACTGCTCCCAAGCACGATTCGGGCATGAGAGAGGCGCTTGGATCTGCGGGAGTACAGGCTGTCTCTGTTGGACATGACCACGCCAATGACTACTGCTTACTAGATGCAAACAAGAATAATGCATTATGGCTATGTTACGGAGGTGGAGCCGGCGAAGGAGGCTACGGTGGATATGGAGGATATATCAGAAGAGTCAGAGTCTTCGAATTGGACGGTGCGAAAGAGGACATTGTCACTTGGAAGCGCGCGGAGAACAATCCGAGCGAAGCCTTTGACAAGCAGCTCATTGTTTCGCAAGGCAAGGTTTTAGAGCATTCGCAAACGCTGGTTTGATGGGGCTGTGTAATGCCCGCAGAAGAGGCTCGCAAGTGTGATTTACAGCTAGTACTGATCAATTCAAGGGAGCATTTACGCGTATTTCCGAACTACAGAGCTGTGCATTTCTCAAAGATATTCGTGCCGTCAATGAAATTGGGACTAAACCGCACCAATCTGGGGAAAGTAGCCGTATATTCTTCGCGCAGCGTGCTGGCGCGCGCGTCCGCGACTTGAAAATTCTAGACTCAAACAGTTTGCACACAGCAAGTGCAGCAGGTCGTCGATGTCAACCGTTTGAACTAAGGCTTACATGTACATCATTTTTGGAGATCAAAGATCGACGGTTTCAGATCCCAAAATTCCTCTATCTTCTGACCTCTGAAACAGGGCAGGCATCAAAAACAGAAAGCCACTCTACCTCTGGGCACATGTCCGAATCCAATGATCTCTTCGTCTGGCTCAGCAAGTCTGGATGTCAACAATACTACAACAAGTTTGTCAAGCATGGAGTCACCGTTGCTTTAGTTCCTGAATTAGACACGGATGCGCTTCGTGAGATTGGAGTCATCAAAGTCGGTGACAGGCTACGTTTAGAGTTAGCAATTTCAGAGCTCAAGCTGCACGCTCTCAAGTCCAAGATTTCGTTAGATGAGATCAAGAAGACCATCCAGTCCAATACAGCTTACACAGAACCCAAACCTGTTCTCCCGGAACCGACTACCTTCACGGGCGGTGCATCGCCACTTAGAATAGTGACCTTCATCTTGCCAGATGGCTCTTTGAAGAAGGTCAATGTGGAAGGATGTTTCAATGCAGAGCTGATCAAACGGAAGGTGCTCAAGAAATTGGGGGTGCGTCAAAACCAAAATGAATATGATGTCTACGTTCATACCTCAATATCAGGAGACAGCAAAATCACCAGCCTCTACGACGTGGAGTTTGTGACGATTTGCTTCTCTCCCGACCGGCTAGAAAAACACCGGTTGATGCTCACCCCAAAAAATGAGCAACCGACCGCCACCGCACTAAAGCAATCTGCTCTGATCTTCAGAAAAACATACAAAGTGAAGCCCACCACAGCCGAGATCAGGCGTTTCTTTGGCCAGAGGCCACCAAGTGAGTTGATTTCGTCAAACCTAGGCGAGTATTTCCCCACAGCGGAGCTGCATGCCTTGGAGGCCACCATACGTAATTCTGTGCGGCAAAGTATCAGGCTCCTGAAAAAATCTCCCTTCATAGGTTCCGTGCTGAATGTTCTGTTGGGAAAGCCCTCATTTACCTCGGATGATAGTTCTCCGCGAAGCTCCCCTCACCAGCGAACCATTGGAGATGTGTTGCTCCATAATGTGAATATGCTAGACGAAGCGAAGAACCCCAGTGTCACAGATAATGTGCTGTTTCTCAGCAAGATGCCGAATCCTGCCACAGCTCTGAATATCAGCTTTAGTGAAAGCATCCATCTGGCGGGATCACCCAAGAGCGGGTCCAGCCTTAGCAAGTCCAGATTCTCCGTTGCAACCCAGTACACTAGTAATAACAAGAGACACTCGAGAATTGATGTGTTGAATGTTGACTCGGATGATGATGGAAAAAATGACTTCCTTCGCGATTACGAAAATAGTTCCGAAGAGGACACTGATCGGGATAATGCATTCAAAGGAAGAAAGTGGCTCCAGGGCGCGAGAATCGGTGCAGGGAGCTTTGGCACAGTGTATCTTGGAATGGACCCTTTGAGCGGTGAATTGATGGCCGTGAAACAAGTGCCGATACCATCTGGAAACTCTAAAGAAAATGAACAAGCTCGTTCAATGATAACGGCTCTTCAAAGAGAAATGGCTCTCCTTAAGGAGTTACATCATGAAAACATTGTACTTTACTATGGCCTGTCGTCTGAGAGCAACTATCTCAATATATTTCTAGAGTATATTCCCGGAGGATCTGTGCTGCTGATGCTTCAGCTGTATGGTCCGTTCGAAGAGCCTTTGATCAGAAATTTCGTAAGGCAGGTTCTTGTCGGACTCAGCTATTTACATAGCGTGGACATTATCCACCGAGATATCAAAGGTGCGAATATTCTCATTGATATTAAGGGAATAGCCAAAATCAGTGACTTTGGAATTTCCAAAAAGCTAGAAACAGAGGAGGGAGAAGATTCTTTGGGAGGGGTAAAGCAAACCACTGGGAAGCAAGCCAAACGTGCATCTTTGCAGGGGCTGGTCTACTGGATGGCACCTGAGGTTGTCAAGCAGACAGCATATACTAAGAAGGCCGACATTTGGTCTGTTGGATGTTTAATTGTCGAGATGTTTACAGGTAGGCATCCATTCCCCAATTTCAGTCAGATGCAAGCCATTTTCAAAATCGGGACGCACACCAGGCCGGAAGTGCCTGAAAACTGCACGCTTGAAGGCCAAGACTTCATCAGGAAGACTTTTGAGTTCGATTTCGAAAAGCGTCCGAGTGCAGTTGACTTGTTGACCGAAACATTTTTGACTCCGCTTATCATTTCACGTGAAGAGCCACCTCGTATTGATGGTCCCGATGAGGATTCAATGAAAAGTCGAATAAATGTAGAAGAAAGCGAGGAAGAGAAGATGACTGATGTCGCACAATCCACCTTTTTAGGGGAAATAGTTACCGAGGTGGGATAAAGCTGAGAAGGATCTGTCTCAGCTTTTGAGCTTGAACATTCTATTGATCTTTTAAGGCCCGTGGTAAGCTTCACTGTATACTGTTCCGTAAACCATGAACTTATCGACTTGATCTCCCTCTTGTAAGTGCTGAAGTCGCTCTTCTTGAATAGAGTAGTTGTACTTGAAGCGAAATTTTGTTCTACTAACACTAAGATGCAGACTAACGCATTTTGCATCTGTAATGAGATTCTACATTTAAAGGCAGATAATCTGGTATACTCCGGGGAAAATAGGGGTTTGAGCGTCAAACAGCGGGTGATATCATGTACAACTCAAGAGTCCAGTTGAAATTGCAGTTACTAGAATTTGTGCATGGCGCGAAAGTTGGTCTAAGCCCGTGGCTGCACTAGATCGCGCTCTCCTGCACGCTCCACATTCTGAAATGGAGTCACACTCCCATTATTGTTTCACACTTCTCGACTATATCACGCGATACACTACGGGGCAAGTTTCCACGCATAAAATTATCAACGACAAATTCGACTTGCCACCATTTGAAACATCCTTTACAGCAGTCATATCAGCGTCCATTTTGCATTCCAACTTCAAGATTTGGTGAGCGAGGTATAGCGGGGGACAACTAAGATTCATTCACCCCAATCATCATGGAGGTTCCACTCAAGTCGAAACCAAAGGTTTCTGTGGCCAGTCCACTTGACCCCTTGGTCTTCTTGAATCACGAGGGAGACCTGCGACGGTCTGTGAACGAACAGACAGTCCCTCGGACGCTGGCTCCCGACAATTCAGCCCTCCATTCCGGGGCTATGGACTTGCCAAAGTTGAGTAGAACATACTCTGAGAATGAGAAAAACAATTTTGACGAGGAAACTGGCCATAGACTCTTCAATGATGGCCGCCATCGGGCATCGAGAGCAGCTTCCCCGGCCAGGCGTAGATATTCTACCGACCAAACAACGAGTGGCGAGCTCTATTCCAGATCGCATTATGACTCAACTAATAATGGGTTCCGTGGGTTCAAGGGTATGGAAGACGAGTATATACCAGGATTTGACTTCATGGAAGTTATCAATCAGTGGAACCGGCCCTTGTCCGAGGACTCCGGTGCCAACTCTAGAGATGCTCTGTATTTGGACTTGAATACCTTGCATGCCAGAGTGGCTCCACAACCAATAGCTCTTCGGCCTCAAATGCGCACAAAAGAGCCTAATTTCTCAAACTCGACCGAAAGCCCTTTGCCCAAAAAACTCAAAGGATCTCCGAAAGATGCTGCCCCCGTGAGTTTTGAAGCTGTACTTGAATGCCTTCCTGCAAATTTCAATGAATTTCCTTACTCTCAAAGAAAGAAACTTGTGAAGGGAATCTCCGAATCCATTGATTATTCCCAGTTTTCTTTATACGCAAAAAGTGTTTCCTCAGGTGGCCTGGGGAACCGCACGCTACGTTCAAACCCTACCTCGTTCACACGGAATAGCAGCTTTATCCGGCGCTCGAGACGCAATAGTGCCAATACCGTCGCAGGAAGACTATTGGCCTTATCGCTGTCAATAGATTTGAGAAAACTAGACAAGGTCCCCGAGCCCAATGTTGACGAAAAAGGATCCGTCGTTATGGAACACATGTTAGGAAAGGTCATAGGTTTCGGTGCCTGGGGCATAATTAGAGAGTGCACTTCCAAACTGGGGGATATAAAAGCCGTCAAGATCGTTAAATCTATCAAGGATTCAGAGAAATCAGAAAAAGCACATAATCCAAAGATCCTACAGATTTTCAAGCAGGAAATAGAAATATGGAAGCAATTGCGGCACCCAAATATTCTACCGCTTTTAGACAGTTTGGAGACAAAAGATACTATTTTCTGCCTTACAAATAAAATAAACGGAGGGACTTTGTTCGAACTCGTTTCGAGGTGGGGGATCTTTAATGAGGGAATCGAGAGTACAACTGGCCCGCTCAATTTCGACCTAGAGATTCAAAGAGTACGACTCAAGACCACCGTGGAATGCGTTAAGCAAATCGTTGAGGCCCTCAACTACATGCACGAAGAGTTGGGAATAGTGCACGGAGACTTGAAACTAGAAAATGTGCTTGTGGACGATCTGCGTCCAGACCATATTTTCATGGTTCTCTGTGACTTTGGTATGTCTCGTGTCTTCAGGCCTCGCATATCACGCACCCTGTCACGGAGAGGGGAAGGTGATTTTTCCGTCAGGTCAAAGAGCTCATTCGCATCAACAAGAAGACCACTAGACGGACCAGACACAAAAAATACTAAGGCCCTTTTTCGCGACGACAGCAAGATCGAGACTTCCCATTTACTCTACAAAAGAGGCTCGCCAGTTTTTAGTCTTTCACGGACCAGCTCAGGGTCCAGTCTTTGCAACTTCCACGAGTTTAATTCTAAGGATACAAATTTGGCTGCGCAGGCCGAAACCGACCTTCCACATCTGCATATTGGCCTGTTACCTTACGCATCGCCAGAACTTCTTTTGCCACTGCCTCCTCCTTTGGGCCCATCCGCAGATATCTGGGCATTAGGAATTCTCATTTACACCATGGTAACAGGAAGGTTGCCATTTCAGCATTCATACGAACCAAGATTGAGGGCGATGATTGCCGCTGGGAAGTACAATACCCTAGATTTATTGCGGGCTACCCTCACGGAGTTTGTCACGAGCACTGAGACCCCATCTAGTTCATTTGAGGACATGTCCAGGAAGTCACAAATAGAAGAGCTCAAGAAAAAATGGCTCAACTACAATCGAGAGGAGTACGCCTGGTTGAATCAAGTTGTGGAGAGTTGTTTGAGAAAAGACATCACTCGAAGGTGGGACCTCCACACTGTTACTTCCTGGTTTCTTGAATATGAGAATGTAGTCGACACCAGCTGATGCTCGTGGAGCTCATGTCAACATAAACATAGCAAGTTCGTAAACATATTATATAGAAGACTAAAATTTTTGGACCGTTCAAGTTTCTATCATGCTCATTTCGTAGTGTGTTGGATGGATGCGAAAAGTTGTGCAAAGGATAGCCTGGGCCTACCCGAACTCTAGAAAGTGCAACTGGCTGTCAAAAAACCAAGTGCTTCGATTTGACGTATATGCCTGGGGTCTCTAAGATTTGCACTACGAACGATTCATCCATGCAAGCACGAGAAATAATTTATTGATGCCATCTACTATTGCATAAGGGTTCACCCACGCGAGCTCACACCAAGTTATAGGAGGACTAGAATTGGAATGAAAGGCGACTGGCACAAAGAAGGGCCTGACTCTTATAAGCGTGAACCTGTCTCCTGTCCTATCCAAAGCACCACCATTAGCAAGCGCACTGCATAGAACTATCTGTGTTTTGCCGGCGGCTGGGGTGTGGGACGAGTATCATGCTGCAGCGACTCAAACGCGCATAATGCTACAAAGCACTGCTTCTTCACACACGGCAATGTCTTTACCAAGCGGATACTCAATAAGACCTGTGAAGCTGTCCGACTTACGGAATTACGTGGATGTACTTGCAGTATTGACCACCGTGGGTGACATAACCTCCGAGAACTTTTCTAACCTTGTGGAACACTGGAACAAACATGGGGACTTCTATTTCCCCAGAGTCATTGTTGATGCCGAGGATACGGTAGTGGCAACAGGAATGCTTCTTGTTGAAAGGAAGCTTATCCACGGGTGTGGGAAAGTGGGCCATGTTGAAGATATCGCCGTGAGCAAGGGTCAGCAGGGCAATCGACTCGGGTGGCATTTGATCAGCCACTTGTCTGCGCTTGCCAAAAACAACGGATGCTATAAAGTGATTTTGGACTGCTCTCCGGAGAATGTGGCCTTCTATGAAAAGTGTGGCTACAAAAACGCAGGTATTCAAATGTCGAAACGGTTTGATTAGTTACTATGTACTCCTTTGCTAGAATCAGCATCTGTCATCTGGCTCGTGTCTCTGATTTGCTCAGGATGACTGTGCTATGTTTTTTCCAAAGCCTGTAGTTAGTATAATTTCTGATTCGTGTCCCTTCTCGTACATACCTCTATGGACGTTATAGAATTTCCCCGTATCACTGTGGTGCCCATTGAAAGCTGACCTCCTTTGGAATCATTTTCGAGGGCATCGGCTATGGTGATGTTTAAAAACACATCGTACCCTCGAAGAGTGCCCGTTATGTAGCTGGCGCCATTAAGCTGGACCGAGACCTTCCTATCTAAATACTGCAAGGTTAGTAGTGCTATGTGTGACCACGCCAGGCCTATACAGCGAGGCGCAGATGTGGTATCAATGCAAAGAACACCACATCGGATGGAGTCCAGACGCTATACATACTTTTTTTAATTCCGGGGCCGATACCATTGCAATGTGAGGATAGAATAATCAATACTTGAGATGGAGTCGCGCGTACTTTGTGGTGGGTCTTACTGGTGCAAGGGCGACTCCTCACCTCCTGGCACGCCTGTCCGCTTTGGTGGCAGACTTCAGAGAGAGCACCAACTGTACATGCAGGGAAACGCCAATATATCGGAGCCTCCAAATGATATCCCCGACTCCGTGCAAACACCTCAAACTGATATGGAGAATCTAGTGTCTCTACAGAATAAGAAGGTTCAGCTAGAGGAGGAAAGGGACACTTTGGCACTTAAAAAATCAGAGCTTCTTCTGTCCATAGACCGTCTTTCGACGACGTTGACTCATTACAAGGACCAGCAGCTTCAGTATAATGCTAAGCAAGAGCTAGAGTTCTATCTCCATCAGAACTCCCACGAGTTTAACAAGCTCACCCGGCCAGATCAGAACGCTTCTTTTGTTCTCGATAATCTTGATGTTCTCCCATCCAGAGACCCCGCGCAACGCCTTGATCTAATCGGGAAATTCTATCCCCAATTCCAAATCCGGAACCAGTCCATTCGGAGCGTGGTGGAGGACCGAACTCCATACAATAAGATCATCTACACTGTATGTTCAGAGAATCTTCCGCCACTCCAGATTGAACTTTTGAGTCGAGAAGAAAAGTTGCATAGTGTGGCAATTGTGAATCTTGACCACGTTTCCCAACTTTTGCACAAGATCAGCTCATCGTATGCGAAAGCATTGCAGACTCGCTATACATTTGATCGGCGAATTGATCTTATAATGTACAGCTACCACTCTTTGGCTCAGTTACAAGCGAAGAGAGTTGTCACATTTGCTGCCCTTCTCCAACAATATCAAGCCAGGGTTTTACGTCCTAAACAGTCTTGGAGGCAAAATCCTGCAAAATCTTTAATGTGCTTGGACCGTATCGAACTTTCCTTCGTCGAGAAGAAAACAGAAAATACCTTCTGCGTTCAACTTCGCTGGGACCTTGTTCTAACAAGTCAAGTAACGGGCGAAGTAGAGTCAGTGTTGGAATTTCTAATTATGAAAAACGACTCGGGTTTTCTACAGAAAACAAACCCAGTATTCATAACTCTCGCTGCTACACATGGGGTGGAAAAAGCGTTCCATATATTAGTCGCCAACTTGTTTGACTATGGAAGCGCCTGATTGAGTACCTTGTTGAGCATCTTGTTCGCCGCTGTATTCTTAATTGACCGATATTTCGTTCCGTATAATTAATTGTAACTCATGTCATCTGCCGATAAATCAAAACGGATTCTTCTCCGTTTTGGCGCCTCATGCTTTATTTTTTCCTGCTGTTCCTCCAAGAGTTTCAGGATCAATACGAGTTCGAAATTCGAACGCTCTCCAGCGCTGTTAAGCCTTTCAATCGGGGTAAAGTCAATTCCATACTTGTTGATTAGGCCGATGTCTATAGGGGAAGAATCACCGACAAGTTTCTCTGTCCCTGACATGAAGTTTTCTTTCCGGAGAAAATCCGCGTTTCTGAACAAAAGCTGTTCCGCTGCTTTGTCCTTGTCAATTATGTGAGTTGCAAGAGACTTACCAAATTGCTGGTAAAGATAGGCCTCTATGCCGCTGGAGATTTCACTTCGTATTCTATCCCATTCCATAGCCAATAGTCCATTCCCCCTGGCGAGCTGCTTGGCAAATTGTTGATTCAAAGTGTTCAAAACGTTTTTTCTCACTTTGTCGAATTCAGTGCTCTTGTTAAACACAATATCAACAATGTGTTGAGACTTCTGAATACCATTCATTTTGCGGGAAACAGACGTTTCAGATTCCTTTGTTAAGGGGGGAACCCGAATGGATCTCGTGCATGGCAAGAATTTCTGGCGTATGACTTCAAGGTTCTTGACAGGAAACGTTGGGTTCGCCCATTTCATGTTCACAGAATTATCTTTTCGGCTGAAATCGACCAAAGCTCCCACTGACGGAGTGGGTCTCTTTCTCTTTAGCACGCTCGCAAACTTTTGAAGATACCCTGGTCGGCCGTTTTCGTCAGCAGCCTCGTTGAAACTAACTTCGTTATCATCATGTTGTATGCTATCGTCTCCAATGCTCAGATCATCAGCTAGGTCTTCCTGCTTCTTATCACTCAGAGGACGATAGTGGTGGTCCAGAATAAGCTGCTTGCGGATTCGCTGCCTCTCAACCTTGGACTTATTACCTCGCTTAGGGTTCATATTGTTGATTTCCTCATCGAGATGCATCATTCTAGTGTGATACATCTTCGCTGCATAATCCACTTCAAAGTCTTCATCATTGTCGAACAAAGTCAATTCTTCCTTGCGAATGTACTCCACAGGAGGTATGACCTTAGGATTGAATGGGTTCTTCTCTAAGTCTTCGGGTGAGAAGGAGGTTTCGAGGTAAGTGTAAAGAAGCCACAAAAATCTGCGGGCTCTATTTTTGGGGTAGATGTTGTCACTCAAAAAAAATTCCAAGAATTTGTTCTGGGGTCCCAGAGTTGCTTTCACAAAGCGGAGTTGTTCCAGAATTGTTTCCTTTCCCGTGAATTCATCGTGGTGATATGGAATATTTTGAAAGAAAGAGCTCATCAAAAATATAAGCTTAATAACGTTAGTGTTTGGTTTCTCTGAGACTGGGCACCTGAGCAAGTCAAGTAAAGTATGCAAATGGCCTTGTCCGTCACACACAGCTTTCAAGATTGTCTTGAGTCGCGGTGTATCTTGTAAAGGTTTAGAGGGTCCTTCGCGGGTTGCTTGGAGAGATGGGATCAGATGATAGGTTCGAAGGGCAGATCTCATATCCGGGACAAAATTGACTGTTGTGTTCATACGGCCAGCGTTGACGAGCAAGCATACCTTACTAACGGAAATTCCCATTTCCTTATCTTTGATCAAACGTTCGCGCAAAACTCTAGACGACTTCGGCGATTCCGCCAATGTTCTGATGTAAAGCTCAGAAAAAGTAAGTTTGGGTCCATTGGCAGCATTGGGAACCAGACAAAAGGGAAACTGGTTGGTAAAGACGCGGTTTTCGTCGTTAAAGAGCGCATCAAGAAAGTCATATTGTATGTCTTTTCTCCAAAAGGGCTCTCCGTCCGCCTTTTTGAGGTGCTTAAACCCTTTGGAGAAAGAGCGAAATTTAGGAGGGAGCTCGCCGGGGGTCTTTTCATGTGACTCAATTTGATGAATATCACGGTCATCGTCTCCGTCCTCATCTTCGTCATCATCATCATCATCCTCGTCATCATCGTCTTCCTCTTCATCATCGTCTTCGTGGGAAACAGCCTCTGCGCTTTGTTCTGAGGCCAGTGAGCGAGCTTGGGCCCGACTGGCATCTCCAAGTAAGTTGTTGATGGACAACTTATCTCCCGCCTCCTTTATTGAATGAGCTCCTGTAGCACTGTTGGCCTTCGCGTTCTCAGACTGCCCTTGGTGAGCGGAGGATGATACTGGAGACCCAGGATTTACTTTTGCACGGTCGACTAACTTTTCTGAAAGTTGGGTGCTTTGCGATTGCACTTGAGGATCAGCATCAGGATACACAGGTTCACGTGGTTCATGTTTCGCGTTCGAAGCCATGCTTCGAGTTAAGATTGGGTCTGAGAGATTGTTGATCGGTAGGGTTGCATTGTTCCTGCCGTTGACAGCGCCTGCGTTAGTCGTTACAGCGGGGGCAGCCGCAAGACTGCCCACACTCAGGCCGTTGACAGAAGAACTCTGCGAGTATGTATCATGGATAGGGTCGTAATTCATCCGTTGTTCTGCTGATAGCAACAAGAGCAGCTCGGGGGAATTATAATATTGTCCACCTAGCGAGTGCAGTATAACACAGTAGTGGCCTGAGGAAAAATTGAGTCAAAATAGGCCTAACTTGTAATGCTTTGTGAAGGGCAGCAGTGTGGGTGTAGCAGAGAAAGGCCGGAGATGTGGACTGCGAACAAATTTTGAGTGCAGCGACTGGTGGTGCCAGTCTCAAGTGCGGCCGGGCCATGATGTAGTTCGTGCATTATTTCCGGAGTTGTCCACGTTGGGGCGTTGAGCGCGCAAAATCACCCATTCAAGTCGAGTATCTAAATAGTAGAAGTGAGGCAAAAGTCGCGTCAGAAAAGTGCATTCAAACTCAGAGAAGGCGCATACTCCTAATATTCAGAATCGATTAACGTAGTTTATAAGGTACAATATACAAACTATATGAACCTAAGCATGTATTTGAAATGGGGTGACATCAGGTTTGTTCTGCCATTTAAGACCAAGAGCTGGCAGCAGCCTCCTCTCCGGCAGCCGTTACACCAGACTCGGCCCAGTCCTCAACATTGGTCTCGGCGGTCCACTCGGCTTCCGGCTCGGCCTCAATCTCGGCGCTCTCAGCAGCAGGAGCGGCCAAGTCAACCTCATCGGCAGTTTGCTCAATCTCTTCTGGGTCTCTGTAGAAGTACAAATCGGGCATGACAGACCACTCAGTCTCTCTGTCGGTGATGGTGCCTCTCAACCTCAACACCTCTCTGGCAATCAACCACCAGATCAAACCGATGGCGTGTTTACCTTTGTTGTTACATGGAATTGCGACATCAACGAATTCAGATGGAGAGTCCACGTCGGACAAAGCAATAACTGGGATGTTCACATAAGAAGATTCCTTGATGGCTTGAGCGTCGGTTCTTGGGTCGGTGACAACAACCAATCTTGGCTCTTTGAAAGAACGGGTGATGTAGTTGGTGAAGTTACCTGGAGTAAATCTACCGGCAATTGGGGTAGCACCAGTATGAGCGGCGAACTTTAAAACAGCTCTTTGACCGAAAGTTCTGGACGAGCAGACAGCAACATCAGATGGGTTAGGAATGGCGGCAATAATTCTGGCAGCCAAAACAATCTTCTCCCAAGTCTTGGAGATGTCGATGACGTTAACACCGTCGGGTCTGGTCTTGTAAACGTAAGACTTGTTGTGGACCTTAATGGTTAGTACTTGCTGTATCCTATGAGGTTACGGTTCTGCTCTTATCCCTCAGAAGGAAATATTGGGAACAGGGGATATGAATCATGAGTTTGAGGCTTGGTTTCCATGGTAAGCAGCCCTAGATTCGAGCATCCACAAGTTGAAAGGTTAACATACTTGAACGTTCTTAGAACCCAAGTGGACGTTGGCAGCCAACAACAATTTGGCGTCTTCGGCAGTCAAAGCAAAAGATTCTGGCAAGGACATGATGGTTTCTTTTCCGTAAGTACTGTCTTCAGAACAATTGATGGTGAAAAAGGAACCGAGAGGGAAGATGAAAATTTCTCAAGGTGTGCGCAGGACTGGCGGTGAGGGATGCACTGATGTACGCCCTTGAGTGGATAACTACTATCGACCCAAAGCCTACACTCCTTTCGCACACTCACGTGCATAGGGCTTCTACCCTAGTCGCACTTGACCCCCGGTTTCTGCAAACCGCTATCGATTGATGTGGTGGTCACAAATGCCCGCAGCATCAGTTCCGAGGCAATACAGGATTTCGGCCGGGGTCGATATGAGCTCCTCAAACATCTGGGTAATTTCATGTCCCAAATATCTTGCCGCAAAGGTCTTCTTTCGGTTGAACTTGCTTGGTTGTTGCTATCTGAGGTCCGAACAAGGCTTAATTTTGAGCGAATTAAGAGCCGTGACCCCGCGCGAAGGCGATTGAGAATATGCAGGTCTGATCTAATCTGATTTCGTAGTAAGGACGAATCGCACGCTGTTTAAACCAAACACCATGAGATCCGTTTGGGTTCCGAGCTGCGTTTGAAAAAAGCCGCCTGAAATGGGGCTGCTGGGCGCGCCAAACAGAGGGATATGCATTGCGGCAAAATGTAGTGCCCATTGTCCTTATGCGCGCGCTTTATTGTCAACCGCAGCAAAGGTGTTATCAACATCGTAAATCCGCAGCATACTCGAATAAGTAGTACAGCTCCTATCGCCCTGGATTCATTCACACAACAATTTATAGCCAAATTGACCCGTATTCAAATCATAATTCTTATAGACTCAGTTTGAGGGACTAAAATCTCAATGAACCAAAAACTAGCTGACACCCCACCCGTCAAGTACTCAACCTTCGGCGATGATGCGGAGGCCAACTTGGAACACGCAGCCGAAAATGTGTACCTGGCAATGATGGATGAAGAAGACCACTTGAACGAAGAGGCGTCTTGGCTTAGAGAGCAACGCCACAGCCACAAGTCTCTTCACTGGCTCTTCAGACCATCGTTTCTCATGGTGGGCGTATGCATTTTTATGTTCACGCTAGCTCTTTCTTCAGCAGAAAGTACCAAGCAAATGATTGAATTCAAGCTTGCTTGCAATAGCATTTCTGAGCTTTCCGGAAACCCCACCTGTGATCCCGCTGAGACTCAAGTGCTCATACTGAGTTTGCACCAAGCCATCTCCATTGCCTCGGGCATCGCCACCATGATTGCCCTGGGAACAGTGGCACCACTTTCAGATAAGTATGGACGCAAGCTCTTTTTTGGTCTTATATTTGGATTCCAGATCTTTGGAAAGTTGTTGCGGTTTCGTGTGATGTCTCATTATGACACTTTACAATTTGCATCGATTGTTGCCACCGAAGCAATATGCAACTTATCAGGTGGAACCATGACCATTTTAGCCCTTACAAATTGTTACATCTCAGACATTTCCGAAGCAGCACAAAGAAGCTACTATTTGGGTATCAACATGGCGTTTTTTTTCGTGGGCTTGTCTGTAGGTCCAATGGCAGGTAACGCTTTGCTCTCATTTTTCGAAAGTGGGAGAAGAATATCACCCAACGACCCCTCGGCTAATTATGGCCGAAACATTTCACCCGGCGAGTTTGCGCCATTGCGGTTCGAAATTGTGGTTCTTTTCTTACTTTTGTTGTTCACTGCCATTGTTCTTCCGGAGTCAAGGAGTCAAAAGGCTCGGCGTATGTCCCGCACACTTTCCCATTCCCTGCTGCATGCATCATTGCAAGTGAATGAATCTCAGTCAAAATGGTCCACCATGTTGGAGAGACTGAACTTCTTCCGTCCTCTTCGCTTGATATTCTACCCAAAAGATAGCGTGCATAGCCTGAGACATGATACAATCAAGGCCAGCAGAAAGGCTGTGTTTCTTTTGATCTTGATGGATTGTCTTCTCAGCAGCATTGCCATGCCCATGGGAGAGATTCTTATTCTTTATGGCATCTACCAATTCGGCTGGTCCGCCCACAATATCGGATATCTAATGACAGTGTCGTGTGCATCCAGAGCTTTCACTTTAGTAGTGTTGAATCCGGTGATTAATTTCAATCTTTTACAAACATATTTTGGCTTGGAGGTGAACAAAAAAAGATTCGATCGGGTGGACTTTTGGGGTGTTTTTATCGCTTACTCTTTTGAAGCCATAGGCTTAGCTTGCTTGGCAATTGCACCCACGAGTGCGCTTTTTATCGCGTGTTTGGTGTTCACGTCCTTGGGCTCAATCGCGTCTCCGGCCATAAATTCCTCCGTGATCAAATTCTTCCCCGAATCTAAAGTTGGCGAGGTATTTGGAAGTATCTCTTTGGTCAAGAACATACTTTCATTGGTGACTCCGTCTCTTATTTTGGCAATCTACAAGATATCGATTTCCAAGTGGCACTTCCCCCAGGCCACGTTTGTGGTTTTGATTGCCACGACTTTAATCATGTTGTTCGTCTCAGTTTATGTGATTGGAATTCTTGAACACGCCGAGAACGACGAGGCTCAAAACTAGCTTTTCTTTCATTTCCTCCTTCATAGTTTTTTTTGTATTTCCGATCTCTTATTCCAAGTAATGCTCACTCGGATAATATCTCGAGTTCCATTCGCGCATCCGCTCATAGCACCGCCAACGTGGGTATCCTGCTTTCACCACATGGAATACGCAGGCTGGCCTCGAAGCAACCACTTGTCTAGTCTTATCCAGTTCGAATCCAACCAGATCCACTCTGCGTTCCCGTCTTTCAAAGTGCGACTCGGCATTTTCTTGGTGTTGCTGACCGCTTTCGTGTACGCTATAGTCACTTTAATAGACCGACTTGTTCTCCGGAGATACCACCTCCCCGAAATCAAAGCCCCCTCTCTCGATCGGTCGCAGTCACTAGTGTTTGGATTCAAGTGCTTTGATACTGAAGAAGAAGAAACAGGCTCGACGATTTTGGACCTGGAAGAAGAGAGCCTGCCTCGCTTCGGCCGGACCAAGAGATACTTATCGCCGTCACCAGAGGACGACGAGCATTTGTCATTCGACCGGCAGCTGTTTTACGAAAATCTCAACAACAGCTCTCAATATTTACGGCGCGATAGCTTCATCAGCTGATGCTAAGCTACATATACATCCCGACTGATGTTGTCAAGAGGTGCAGACGCCAGAATGGCGCTTCCAAGCAACCCTGGCTCGTGGGATTTTCCATGGAACAGTATTATGTTGCTGTGGATGTGCTCTTTGAATACTCCGCCGTGCATTTGAAGAAGGTTGATCCGCAGCTAAGAGTAATTGGCCGCATCAATTTGGAATTACCCTCGGAACAGGCAACTCCCCTGACAGCACCAAAGCACCTTATCAACTTTCGCATACATGAGCAGTCTCAGTATCTTCATGTGGACCACCGATTGCACCGAGACGATGAGTTCAGCATTATCTTTTTCTCGCCTCCAAATCTACGAAACTTGGAATACTTCACGGTGAAGCCGATTTTCCTTCAAAGTACGGGCAAAGATAACCAGGACCGCTCCATTATCGATAAAATAGATCAGTGTCATCAGACCACTAGTATGAATGTTGAGCTGCCAATCAACAGCGATGCAATTATGGACCTTATAAACCGGTGTCAGAAACTCAGGGATCTTTTGGGGTCGAAGGAAAAGAAAACCTTAACGGAGCTTCAGAGAAAAAAGCTGTTTCCAGCAAGACTCTTGAAGCATCAGACACACGCCTGGTACTCCATATGTGTGACTGCTGTCACAAATGTCATGTTTATGTTAACTGGTCTAATACAAGTCCTTAATAGCGACTTGTATGGCTTGGTGCCAGTCAAAACATCTGCATGGTGCAAGCAACTTGACCTCAGGTTGAGGCAAGCCACATATTTTCCTATTCAGTTCATGTGTTACTATGATACTGGAATAGTTTCTGAGGACATTCGAAAAAAGCTAGATTTGCCTCCGGCCAATAAGAGGTTAAATATCAACAATTCCAATTACATCAATCTATACAACTCAGTCTGGTTGATATTCAATGATGTCCTTCTTGGAAGGGCATGCTACCATATCTTAGTAGCGAACAGGGCATTCGTTTTCAACGTGGTCAACAATATTGTCTTAAAAGCTGTTCTTTTCGCCAAACTTGAACGTCTCATTGAGTGGGTCGGATTATATCACCCCGCAGGATTCAAGCTCAACAATGACTTGGGAAGCTTCATGCAGTCCATGTTCATCTGGACATCCCAGTCGTGGACGGTGTGCTTTGACCGCTTCGTCATTTTTTTGGAAACAGACTCGTGGCTCTGCACTGTCCTTGCTTATTGGTTGCGCATAACCTGCTCATGTGGCATCTCATTTGTCATTGCAGGCTGCATTGACTATTTGAAGTTCTTTAACCTACACATTTACTTCTTCAACATTGCCACAACAAAAATTTACAATCGCCAAGTGGAGATGCTAAAGTCCCTCATGCAGTTGTTCCGGGGAAAGAAATACAACATCTTGAGAAAGCGGGTGGATACGATCGAGGAATCGCAGTTTCGTATTGACCAGTTGTTGTTGGGCACCTTTTGTTTTATGTTCTTGCTATACCTTTTGCCCACGACTTTTGCCTTTTACATTTTGTTCTTCCTTGCCCGACTCACTATTCTTACTGTGTTGAAGCTCGGCGAGAAAGCTATTCTCTGCTTCAATCTCTACCCCTTATTTGTTGTCTTGTTGAAGCTCAAGAACTCAAAACGGCTCCAAGGTGGTGTTTACTTCGAATCACGCACACATGTCAACACTAATTGGTTCATCATGAAAAATAAGGCATTGAGCTTCAATGAGATCTATGGCAATTTCTACAAGGTGTTTCGCCAAGAGGGCCAATGTGTACGGCTCTTTATGAATTTGTTGGAGGGCAAAGAGACTCAATTGCGGGACACGACACTCATGAAGAAGAATTACCTTATGCTACCGAGAAACTACCGCTCTTTACCTCGCATCTGGGTTCTAATCAACTCTGAAGCCGATGATGATCAATAATGGGCTCAACCGCGACTCATAAGTACCTTTATATTGAGACTGGCTGCTAGACTCTTTGGCTATAATCTCAGTCATCATCGGACAGTTACTTCAAGTCTCGAGTACCATGCAGTCTTTGTTCACCACCAGTCAGCTCTTGGTACCACACGGTGCCACACTCCCCTTTCGGTATTAGTTACTCACGTCATTATCAGCCTATTGCTATTAAGAAATTAGGCACGGAATATCGGGAAGAAGTGAAGATGTGGTATTGTAGCAATTAGAAACTTCCATCCGATATGTAGGTAACGTAATGTATTGCTAGGCCATATGGAGGGGACATCTCAGTCACCTTTGTCGTTCAAAACCTGTTTGACAGGCTCAGTTTCATTGATGTAGAGCTTGTGCTCTTGAATATACCGAATGACCGAATTGGGCAACAAGTATTGAACGGACATACCCCTTCGAATGAACAAGCGAATCTTGGTCGAGGAAATATCATTATAGATGAGCTGCTTAATAACAAGCACATTGCGGCGATGTTCATACATGATGTCGTGGCTTAGCAAGAAGCTACGCACGTCTGCACCGGTTCTCTCCACAATAAGACAACCGTACTTTCCTAAAATGTGATGCACGTCTTGGTCGGCCCACACATCGGGCTCCCCCATGGACTCTATCAAGTCGCCTCCGGCCAAAAGCATGATCTTGACGCCGCGCCTTTCTCCGGATTTCGTTAAAATACCCCCGCGCTTCACGTTGATCTCCTCGTTGAAATGATCCAAAACAAGCGCAGTGCGGGTGTACTTTGGCTGTAACAGCTCCCAGGAATCAACCATTAGCCAAGACGACGTTCTTTCGCATGCTAGCTCACACATGCGCACACGGTGATGTGACGGCGCCAAGCCTTGTTTTTTATAGTTGTCTGACACAGGAGAGTAAAAGCCCCCAATAACTTCAAACCGCGTCTGCTCGCTGATGGTATCTAGAGCCATCTCGAACATACGAAGATGCAAGTAGGTGATTGGAGAGAAAGACCCACATGCAACCACTACCAAGGGATAATTCGAGTCGTCTGTAAGCTTTGTGGCTAATCGGTGGGTAGGAAATTGGTAATGTTTCAAGTCCTGTGCTTGCCTTTGAATTCCATGGGGCATTTCCTCCAAGTCGGCGATTTGCGTCAGCCGCACCTTGATTGTGGGCGGGAGAATGGTCTTGGGAACTTGTGCCACCTCTTCTGCATTGTCATCATCGCTCAGCGAATTGGTGAGCTCAGTGTGCTTGCGTGGGATCTTGGAGTGGTACGCATGTTCGGTTTTCTCTGGCTTACTGCCTTGCGAGATGGAGGGGTGGGGAGTCGGGGCATCCACGGTCTCGCCTAGATCCGCCAAGACTAGAGGCTCAATTGGAATGTTAACGGGGATCTTTGACGAGTGCGCCGGCGGCTCGAAATCTAGATTCCTGGAGGGCGGTGTGAAGTTAGGGTCGTTGGTGGGATCCATTACGCCGATGTTGAGTTTGAGGGTAATTGAGAACCTCTTCAGGTAAAAGGGGATAACAATTTGGAGGATTGAGGTACTGAAAAGGCGCAATTCCAATTGCAGGGCAAAAATTAACTGGCTTTGAAAAGAATGTGTTGATGTGTGTGGGAGGTAAATTTCTCGCACTGGAAATCGCTGAGGTGTGGTACCATCACTACTGCAGGCGTAGTAGAAGTAAGGCTAACAGAAGGTACAGTGCTTTGCGCCATTCTAAGTTTGGCTTGGTAAGTTGAATCCTGAGGGGCAAGCCAGGGATCTGATTTCCAGGGAAAATGAAGGTATTGTTGGACCACAGGGTAGCTAGGCCACGAGGCTGTGCTCCGGGCTTTTTCGGAACCAAGTCATATTAGAGCTTATGGATGATATGCTCTAACGGGCCATGCCTACCCGCGCATGTGATTGGAATAGGCAAAAATATTTTCGTCACAGACAGGATTCGAACCTGCGCACGCAATGCGCAACACCTATACCGCCAATAGCAGGGTGTCGCCTTAACCACTCGGCCACTGTGACCCTTTACTCAGTGTT